>CATQJL010000112.1:33099898-33219232 GCA_958299035.1 Cylicocyclus nassatus
GTAATCTAGGCAAATCAATAAATAGGGGCAACCCGTGTGAAAAAAATCAATAAATAGGGGCAACCCGTGTGTCCCGAACAAAAGGCGTATTAACACACGCTCCTCCTCATACATTAGGTCTGCTATATTTGTCAGATTCCTTGGCTTCTCTCATCCCTTTTGGGGAAACATACAAACTTTTCTAAGCAAAAACTGCTGAAAAATCAATAAATCAGTAGGGGCATTTCGTGTGTCCTGAACAAAAAGACTTTAACATACGCCCCACCCGGGAGACGGTCAAGAGGCGCGATCATTCAACATGTTCATTCAACTTACATGTGTCCCATGTCCCAAGGTGATCACGGTGTTGGAAGTGGAAGCATTTAAAAGAAGTACAGTACGTGAGAAAGGCGTCATGGTAATAAGAAAAGATGGGAGGGGGGGGGGGGGGATATAAGGGTGTTAACTGTCATTGGATTCATATGGTTGGTAGGCATGCTTGATCTTATGGGTGAGTAAAATTTCTGTTTTTGAATAAACTTTGCTGGTCGATGATTCTCGCTGAGAAAGGGATTAATGCGTAGTCAAATATCAGTCAGTTGTCGGGAATGTTAGATAAAAAAAATAATGAGTAGATAGAGAAAGTCAATAATTAAAGCAAAGATATTGTATTTGTAATAACCATCCTACCTATCCTTTCGTTGCCGCCAGATTTAAGCCCCAAGAGCGTAAAGTAAGGAAAATTAGTAAATTGATTTAGCCTATATTAGTGGAAATAGGTTACTAACAAAAGACCCGTTCAGACGTTTGTGCATGCGAAGTTGGATTCAGATCTCCTAATTTTTTCTAGCATTCTGGGTCAGTTATAATAAATGGCTAAGCAGAAAACGCCGGAAGTCAATGTATCAAAAGCGACAAAAAATCGTTTTTTGATATAAGCTTAGTAACACCCGTCCGCCACGAAGTTCATGTTTGCAAAGTTTGATTCGAATCTCATAATTTTTTCAAACATTTTGGGCCGGCAAAAATTTTTTGAGCAATGCAAGAAATCAATGAATCGATAAAAGCAATCGGTATATTTTGAACACAATCATGACTTATAATAAGCGGCTTAATCTGAAGTTGTGTGGAGTTTGTCCGTTACGAAATTACAGTGAGGAATGATTTACAATACCAAACAGCATGTGAGGTTAAGATAGTGGTATGGTTCATTTTTAACTATGGCTCTCACGTTGCAGTCAACCGAACATGACTTGAGAGACAAGCTCTCAGAAAGTGAGTTTACCACGGTTCATAACGGCCAGTGCGAACCTCTGCGAAGCAGAGGTGAAGCACTGGTAACTTATAAACACACGCCCCACATCATTCCAATGCGTATGAAATGTGTTATACCCCTCTTGTTTATCTATCTGGTGATACTAGATTAAAGTTGCTAATAAGACATTTTCCTCTGAAACCGAATCTCAATAAGAACGATAAAAACGCGCAGCAAATGCCGCGAAAGGTAGCCTATGCTACTCTTTGGTGTTCAGAACATGTGCGTCCTTAGACTGAGTTAAAACTTCTTCCGTTATTCAGGGCGAAAAAATTTAATAAGCAAAAATTGAAAAAATCAATAAATAGGGGCAACCTGTGTATCCCGAACAAAAGGCGTATTAACACACGCTCCTCCTCATACATTAGGTCTGCTATATTTGTCAGATTCCTTGGCTTCTCTCATCCCTTTTGGGGAAACATACAAACTTTTCTAAGCAAAAACTGCTGAAAAATCAATAAATCAGTAGGGGCATTTCGTGTGTCCCGAACAAAAAGACTTTAACATACGCCCCACCCGGGAGACGGTCAAGAGGCGCGATTTCTCCGGTTGTCATCATCTCAAAAGCTCAGCTCACGGCTGCGCAAGTCTTTAAAAAATTTCAAACAAAATGTATTTGATTAACATCTGTTTGGAGTTACCACTTGCTGAATTTCAGGAGTTTTGCTGAAAAATTGGCCGAGATATTCAAAAATTTGCTGTTAACGGTATTTTCATGAATTTTTACTAATAACGCTTATGTTTTAGATTTATTTTGAGATGATAAGACTTAACAACCTATGCAGTAATCTTGTATATCTCCCTTAAAATTTCAAGTGCTCTCAGAACATCATAAAACACTGAATAAGTAATAATTGACGTCCATCTGTCAATAAAAATCGCGCCTCTTGACATACACCCGCCAAACCCCATACATTAGGTCTGCCAGATTTGGTTCTGATTCCATAACCTATCCTTTTTGGGCGGACATACAAAATTTTCTGAGTAGAAACTTCAAAAATTCAATGAATCGATAAAGTCAAACGGTGAACTTCGAACAAAAAGGCTTATTAACACACGCCGCACTCATACATTATGTCTGCCAAATTTGGTTTAGATTCCATGGCTCCTTCTATCTTTTTTGGGCGAACATACAAAAATTTCCGGGCAAAAACTGCAAAAAATCAATGAATCGATAGAGCCAGACGATGGGTCTCGAACAAAATTTCTTAATAATACACCCCCATCCCATGTATCATGTGCGCCAAATTTGGTTCAGATTCCATCACTCCTTCTATCCTTTTTGGACGAACATACAAAATTTTCCAGGCAAAAACTGCAGAAAATCAATAAATCGATAGAGTGGAACTGTGGGTCTCGAACAAAATGGCTTATTAACACACATCCCATCCCATACAATATGTCTGCCAAATTTGGTCCAGATCTCATGGCCCTTTTTTTCTAGCGAACACACAATATTTCCTAAACATGAAAAAGCAAAAACTGCATGAAATCAATAAATTAGAGTGAAAGGTGGGTCCCAAACGAAATCGCTTATTAACATACACCCCACCCCATACATGTCTGCCGAATTTGGGGGCGAACACAAAATTTTTTTAGGCAAAAACTGCAAAAAATCAATAAATCGATAGAGTGGAACGGTGGGTCCCGGAAAAAATGGCTTATTAACACATGCCCCACCCCATACATTATGTCTGTCAAATCTGCTTCAGATTCCATCACTCCTCCTATCCTTTTTGAGCGAACATACAAAATTTTCCAACGAAAAACCGCAAAAAATCAATAAATCGATAGAATCAGATGGTGGGTCCCGGACAAAATGGCTTATTAACACATGCCCCACCCCATACACTATGTCTGCCAAATTTGGTTCAAGTTTAATGGCTGCTTTCTACCTTTTTGGGCGAACATACAAAAAGTGGCTAAGCCAAATATATATAGTATTGAGTATTGATTATCGCAACAGAGCAACGTAAGGGAGAGCTTATCTTACTTTTCTAATGGATAAAACATTGAACATGATAAAGACACTGCGATTTTGATAGTTTACTAGGGCTTGGAAGAGCGCATGTGTTATCAAACCAGTTGTCAAGTGTCGACCTTAGCGGGCTGGAACTAGGGTGTACACCAAATCGTCGTCAAGTACAATCCCTTGCTGAGACTTTTGCGGCAGCCTCGCAAACGGGTTAAAGTGCGAAAACTTTTCTAACAATAAGTACATCGTTTGCAGGGAAACCTACGTTGATTGCACACTTTACCCTTAGGTGACTGACCGCGCTGATTGACTGATATTGCGAAGCGGGCGATCCGCGCTTGAAGCGTTGCAAGGGCACGGTTTGTATGTACAACGACGCCTTCCATGTTATATGCATTTCACCATCGCTTACTTCATAATGAACCGTCCACGCTGTCAACGGCTCATCAATATATGAAATGAAAGCCACTAAAAAATGTAGTTTGCTAAAGGATGGTGGCTAAGAGTAAACAAATTTCTCAAAAAAACTAAAAATGGAGATGGGTAAAAGTTTTCTTTCAGTCACAACATGTTGATAACGTCACAATAAATTTTTTATGAAAGAATTTTTATTAAGCAGAAAAGAATCAAATAGCAGCTTCTCGATTTCTTTGGTTTGATGAAATGCTAATGATCGCCGATGTGTGTCATTAACAATATCAAAACCATGCTGTATATATGGAATAAAAGATGGAACACCTATATCATTCAATTTCGAACTTTTCTTGCAATTAGCTCAGCAGCATATCTCATTACTTTTGCAGGCATTTTCCATACTTTTCTGCTGAATAAATCATACTAGGTTGAACGAAAATTCTTCGTTGATTTTGAGAAATTTATAAATGCTCCCTATGTAAACGCGTCTGCTTAAAAGTATTCCATCCGAAAGAAAAATTCATCTGCTCTACAAAAATATCTTCGCGGCTTTTTGATAACAAGGGAATTTGGAGATAAAAACTCGAATAGGAGAACTACTCTGGCTTCAGGAAAAAACTTGAACCACTTCAGGAAAAAACTGTCAAAAATCTGGAACACGCAAAGGATCTGAAAACATGTTTCTTACAGCCTGTTTCTTCTTCCTATTTAGCTTACGAAGACTGAAAGAAACATGCTTTCAAATTTTTCTGCGCGTTTCCTCTTTTGGCAAGTAGTGGTCACTTGATAACAATTTTATCTCTACATTCGCTTGCCTTCAAAGAGCTACGAAAATGTTTTTGTAGAGCACGAATTTTTCTTTCTGATGGAATTGTCTGTAAGCAAATACGTTCACACAGGGGGCTATCACGAGTTTTTCAAAAAAAAAAGAGGCAGGTCTTTCGTTTCAACCCAATATAAATTCGAGGAACTGTTCACACTACACAGCTTCAGTTTCTGTACAGAACATGCTCTTAACCATCACGCGAAAATTGACAGATTTTCATTCACTTTCGTGCATTGTAGCCATTTGTAGTTTGAAGTGCTTTATCTTATATTAACATAATTTTCCTGATTTTCTTAATAGTAAAAAATCGTAATCCTTCACGGTAGTCAATATAGGTTTGAAAAATCATAATGAAAAAGGCACGCGCAATTTTAAGAGATCGTGGCAGCGCCGTAGAAAGTGCAAAATTCTATTGAAATTTTTCAGTAAAGGACAGATGCCCCTTACCACAGACCAACAATTTTTTGGCTAGCTTTGGTGAGTGATTGCGGCAGCAACCGGCTAGTTGAGTAGCACCAGCTATAGACTGTCTTACTGTGAGTGTTAGGGCTCTAGCGGCCCGGGCCCTCGCAGCCGCCTTTGCTACGTTGCGTTGCTTTCGCGGACGTATCTTCTAAACATTTTCCCACGCCTAGCAGCAAATAAGAGCTCTTGTGTCGTTGGAAAATGTCCAGGAAAACTTTTGCGGTAGCAGCCACTAGGCCCGAGTGGGGCGGCGCTAGGACCGGAGATCCAGTGCCTTGACACTCACAGTAAACAGCCCATACAAAGCCATTAGGGCCAGAAAACAATTACAGTGCAACCCTTTCTCTTGACTAAGCCACCATTAGAAACACTTTAATAATAATTCAAACACTGAAATCATACTGTGCAGGCGTTGAAGTTTAAGAGCAATGTGCTAAATGATTCGTTCGAAAGGTTGAGCCATTTGGAACAAAAAACAATAAAAAAAATCAAAGTACAGCTCTTTTTCAGGAATACATTTTTCAAGTCAGAAACGCCTTGCAAACATCTATCTGAAGCTTTCGATCACAATCAAGAATGTTTTGTATGATGTTTTATACGTGACATTTTGAGTTCGATAATTCGACGTATTCAACATCACCGTCATCTGGCACCGTAGGTTAGAAAGTCAAGGTGACAGAATCACATACGATCTACAAGATGGGCATACATTGGTTTACGGCAAATCTCACACCTTCAGCGTTTTGTGATAAAGCTTTTCACCTTAAGGCTTAAGGCATACCTCGCGCGATTCCGGTCGTTGCGCGATTTGGCACATCAACGACTCTTCGTAATTCGTCGTTAATGCGTTGCCTTTGGTCTGTCAGGTATAAGGGTTAGCTATTCCCTTACCTGATGTGTAGCGGGTTTACATAAGTCTTACTATAATGTCTATCATAATTATTATATACAAAAGGGGGAAAGGGGAAGGGGAAGGCCACCGGCTAGTGCTGGCGGCCGAAGGTCACTGCTAGAGGTTGGCTGTCTTCGGCTAACCTCCTTCTCGAGCAGCTGTTGTAGCTAGCTGCGTTCCGACATCTCCACTCCTTCAGGAAGCTCGTCCCCGAGCTTGTTATATGGTTGAGGTCTCGAATTGTTGTAGATAGCATTGGCGTAGTTGATGTCCTTCCGGGTAACGTGCGTTGGAATATGCAATATACGGTGAGAACATACGGACTGAAGTAATGAGTATATTGAAGATACATAATAAATTGATGATATGGATCCAGTGAACTGCGAGCAGCCACGACCTTCACCTAGAATATCCCGTGGCTTTCACCAAAGTTGGCCGTAAACTGCGGAGCACGCGAGATTCGGCGTGTGAGTACGCTGTACTACAGCGAGTTGTATCGGTACAGAGCAGTGGAGGTCGTAGGATTTCCGTCCGGTGAGGGGTGCGGTAAAAAATTTTTAAAATCAACTTTCAAATTTTCAAATTAGTTTCAAAATTTTTCCAATTTCAAATTAAATTTTCAACTTTTCAAATGCTTCCCCCCCTCCGCACCACCCACCCCTCGCACCGCGACAGGTACAGGGTTTGACTGGGCGGTCCCCGCAATGTACGTCCAGCCCGTGCGGTCAAGTGCCGAAGAAAAAAACTAACAAAAATTTATGAAATAGTATGGTTAAGAACAGAAAAGCTGATGAGAGCTGTATGTCGATTGGCGACGATTAATTTTCGTTACTAAGAACTGCGATAACTTAGTCTTCCAATAAGATTTTCTGTTGGAAAAAAAGCTGCACATATTTTCTAGGTGCACCATTACTTCTGGATCACACTACTATACATATCTAGCTACGGAAAGACTAAGAGCGCGACTTGTAAAGCGAATAGAGTTTCCATGACGTTTCAAAAAGTATCATCTCTTGTACATGATTGAGTAAATATATTTAGGCAGCAATGTTAAGTCAATTCGAAAAGCAAACTCTGCTTTGGTGGCAGCACTTTGCTTCTCCCTCCTGCGATCTTCCAAACGGAACGCATCGCAGAAATCGAGCAAAAAAGATTTATGATGAAACAGATAACAAATTTTCTTTTCAGTGCTATGTCTTTTGTAAAACCCTGCCTAAACTATCGTACTCTGGACGTTTCCTCTGAACCCTCTTGGCACTGATGTTATCGAAGGTCCACACACTTAATGACTGCATAAAGAACAGCTTTGCTTTTTAGCTGTTGTGGTAATCCCAACACACGCCGCGCAACACACGTTCATGGGCTTATACACATAGACTTCGGCATTTTCGTTATGCTTTTATCCATTCATCTGTTTCGCTTGAAGAAGCAATTATGACTTAAGGGCATCTTGCTTGTTCCGCCGAATACTGCGCGAATTTTGGCAGTCCATTAAAACTTACTGTATTTGAACATAATAAACGTGAGTTCATCTAGATCTACTTATAAAAGTTGTGCCGTTACTCTTTTGAAGTCAAATCTACAAACAGATTGTTTGTAAAAATTCAAACTGTGAAGTCGCCTGCGTCCAAATTCCCGCAAAACTGACAAGGACTAGGTGCCCCAAATATTTTCGTTTACCTTAGCACAATGAAAAAGTGCTGTATCAGCTATCAGCTACCTTTGCATTAGCGAAACCGTAATGCAGTTGCATATGCAAATGAGTCTCAAATCCAGTATGTAGCTTATATCAGAGTAAATGAAGTTTCGTAAACTATGAGAAGGTTTTCAATGATGATGGGAATGTACTCTAATTCGTCATGCTCAACAGCGATTATTATAAAATCATTTTCTGGCACCATATGTAACCCTGGCACGCTACAGAAGCAATAATCGGTTACCTTGAAGCAACATTTCGGACTTGTGCCAGTAGTGCATTTTGCTTTTCAGGCAAGCATGTAACCGTTAATGAATCCCAATAGGAAGTCCGAGACTTATTGTACAAATTTACCAAAAATTTGAAATTTGCACAAGCACATGTGAAGAAACATTTCCTCGACCAGCTGGGACGAAATCGACAACTCAGCCTTGCCTTTCGAAAATGGGCAGATATCTGCTGTTCGCCCCAGCTCAAACCTAGATAATGTCGAACTTCAATTTGAGTATTGATAATAGCACCTCAGCTATCTATTGTTGCCTTTCGAGCTGATATCATGCCCTGCTTAAAGGCAGTAACCCAGCGATCGCTCTGCGGTTTTTCACCCCCTCGGAGCCTCCTCGCCATGCTGAGGCCATATCTGAGATTCTATCGCTTGAGAATGCAAATATTAGCTCTTTTCGGAGCTTTCCGTGTCGGCGTTCGCTCCAAATTACCTGTGAGAAGTGGGCACGGCCGGAAGTGGGCGGTGTCCGGAAGACTTTCGGAGCGAATTTTGGGCTTACCAGAAGGGCTTTTTCGCTCCAGACTTATTCCAACGATCAAGACTCATCCTGCCAAGCAGGCTCCCTTTGAAGGCTGAATCACAATAGTATTATTTCTGACATTTACTCACCTTCCTCCGACGCAGACGATGCGGAGATGAGCTAAAAACTATTTTATAACTAGAATAATCTTAGGATGGGAGGTGAAACTAACCACAGCTGCAATGTAGAGCAACCAAAGCATTTTGATGTTTTTTTCGATGCGCTGCTCCTTTTATATGCATGCAATATCACGAGGACACCGTAGTCCGTTACAATTATGCAGCCACGTAGATTGCAGCTATCAATTCGATATTTACAGTGTGACTCTAAACTATCAACTCGATATTTACAAAGCTTTTTTAGCACTAATGTCATAATCTAGGTTACTGCTCCAGAATTTCGAAGTGTGAGTCTATGTTGGCGCGAACATGGCAATTACAGGAATATTACTGTTAGTTGAAAAAACGTCATCATGAATTCAATAACAGAAGCATTCACTGTGTACTCTTGGAAGTAAATTGAGCAAAGACAGGTGAGGTAAAGGGTTTTGACGACACACTGCAGCACACCTTCAGCTTCCACTACTCTCTGGCGTGACTGTTTGATTGTTGCAAAAAAGAGGAGTCGTTATGGAGGAAATAAAATGTGATTGGGATGTTAAGCGTAAAACATGGGTATAGTGTCGATTATTCAAAGTAATCAAAGGATTAAGTAATTAAAATCACAAAATGTAACCTAAAAATTTCGCGGCAGGCTACATGATAGAATAGAACGAAGTCACAGACAAGAGTAGTTGCGCAAACTTTTCGTTCATTATCGAGAATGGTACCATTAGCAGCTTGTATATGGAGTCAAGTACAAAAATAGCTTGAAAAAAGTAGCTCAGCGGATGTTGAATAACCTCGTATTGAAGGTATAACACAAATACAGTGTATAACACAAATAAACCAATCGAGGATCTGTTTTTGTAACCAAACACGTCAACCTGCGGTAAATATCTTTGTGCCAAAGCTGGCGACCTTCGAAGGCTGGGATGTAGTATTAGCTTGTTTCGAGAGTATTTCTCGCTTTCTTTTGGACGACTGCCAAGTTTCGCAGAACCAAAATTCATAGTAGGTTCTGTTAGCACTTGAGGCATCTTTTGAGTCCTTTTCACATGGTTGTGTTTCCTATTTAGTGAATTTGCTCCCAGGAAATCACCAGAATCTGAAACCCCGCTTTTTGCCATGGTCAAATTTGGCTATTTTCCTAGGTTTATATACTACGTCCTGAAGAAAACCGAGTAACGGATGGATAAAGCAAACTTTACAAAATGAGAAGCAAATTTTCTCTTATTCCATAGCTTATTGATTTTTGATAAGATTTTCGACAAACTAGGGAACTTTAGTGCAGAAACAAACACGTCAAACATCAGTGAATTATCAGAATTTGGAATCATGAGTGGTTCATGATTCGACACTAATTTCACAAAGCAAGTAGTAAGCGTTTAGGGATTCAAAAAAATCAAATCTCGAATATTCGCCCTGCCTGAGACGCTTCAAAAACATGAATCAAACAACACCTGTTAGAAAAGATTAAATGCTGCATCGAAACTCGAGTGGTTCGACGGTTGATGTTCTAAGAGGGTTGAGTTGACCAGATAAGTAATTTGATAGCTTCAAAGAAATGGTTTTGAAAATCTCAGAAAGCAAGGTATGGAAGGGAAAAGAATGTTTTGTTTCCTGTAAGGTTTGTTCTGTCCATCCGCTTTTTGAATTTTTCGGACATTCAGTTTAAAATTTCAGAAATTAGCGAAGCTTCATCATATCGTGGTAATGTGTGCGTGTTCTCAGATTTTGTTGATATTTCAAAAGCTTCTTTGATGCATAGTTATGAAAAGATGCATCAAGTGCTGATGAGCATTTCATGAAGCCGTTCAAAAAAAGCAATATTGGATGGACCTGATAGATAGGTTTTGCCTGTGGCCCATCACGGGCTATCATGGTAGGGAAAGATACAGAACGTCCAATTATTGATTGTTTTTCTGTTGAATTTACTGCTTTATGGTCGCACCAAAACTCAGGTGGACTGCAGTATGCAAGTGTTTTACAACCTCGTACGTTCCCTGTTCATAAAACGGCTATGTGTTGTATATCCACATGCTTTCTTTGCCAGACAGATATAATTGCTGTAATAAAATTATACTTTGATATAGTGGCTCTATTCATCCCAATGTTTCGGCACTAATGCCTTCCTCAGAGGCTTAAAAGTTAGCCGTTCACCTTTATCTTGCACTTTACACAGCCAAAAGTCTCTCCTTCACGCTCTACTGTTTTCGTTTTAAGTGAGATGTGGCCGTGTAAGATGGGCCAAAACGTTAGGCCGACTGCAGCAATTACCTAATTCAGCGCATCTTTTTCGATAATCAAGGGAGCCGTTCAACCGCTCTACTTCAAACATTCAACCCATTATTATTAGGTTGTCCCGAAAGTAATGTCGTTTCATTTTCAAAAATTCATAATTCCTCGGAGACTCAACCAATTTTCGAACCTCAAATTTTGTCAGAAAGAAAAAGTCTCTGGTTTTACGAGGGTTCTCTTGGTAAGCCCTAATCTGTAAAATTTACAAAGATACAGGCAGAAGAATGAGACCAATTTTACTTCGATTATTTTAAGTTAGGTCACCAAAAATCTGGAATGCTGCAAAAAAATCTGAAATCGTCAGTACATGTTTTTTGGCCTACCCTTTGCATCTGTGAAAAAATTGTGCTGTTTGGACGTCTCTGTGAGAAGTTATGAATATCGAGTTTACTATGGAAAACGCCAAAATTAATTAAATTGTCAATTTTCGCGAAAACCATAACTTCTCACAGAGACGTCCAAACAGCACAAACTTTTCACAGATGCAAAGGGTAGGCCAAAAAACATATGTACTGACGATTTCAGATTTTTTGCAGCTATCCAGATTTTTGGTGACTATGAGCAAAGTTTATATAATCTTCTTTTTCTATTTTTATCTCTGCAATCAGTGCGTAACAGGGGCTCGGCAAAACAGCATTTGAAAGCGTAAGATTTGCCCTTTCTAATAAAAATATAGTGAAGCAAATCCATTGAGAGAGCGCAAAGTTATGATTTTTCAAAAATGAAACGACATTACTTTCGGGACAACCTAATATATACGACATGCTACATCAGACATCTTTGGTTGAAGTCGAGTATTGTTGTTAACATGTGATCGCTTGAGATAATGATTTGTTAGAAATAGCAATATTTGCTTGTAAACCTCTCCATGGAGACAGCAAAAAAATCTCTAAATCGCTTTTTTCGATAGAATATGTCATTGAAAGCGCCATGAGCCTGACAAAAAACAAGTTTCTGTGCATGTTGCAATGGGCGCAATCTTCAGAAAAGTGCAGTTCCAAAACCGGAAAAAAGGATCCTAGCGTATTATGCCATGGTTCTGCGCTATGAGCAGTCATTGTAGTCATGAGCAATACAGTGATAAAGAAAAGAAAAATTAAAGTTTTTTCAGAACTAGCGCTCGCATGAGTTAGAAAACTTGAATACTGCACGTCGATTAAGTGGCATACTCTATCCAACCCAGAAAGTTTCGTGCTGATGAAGTCTTTCTGGGAAGAACGATGATTCTCTAAAACGGACAAAACAAGGAGACTATTTATTGATATTTTCGGATACCAACTCTTGATTGAGGTGTTGTACAATGTTACTAACAACGATGATGCCTATAAAAGTTTTAAGTAAAAAGCTCCAAGAAAAATAGAAGCTTGAGTAAACCATTCTCTATAAACTGTTTGATTACAAAGAGACTTGATCAAATATGCAATTTCCCCTTCCTAAACAGAATTTATCGGGTGGTAGAGTAGATAGAAACGATAGAAAAATTGCTGCTGATGATCTGCGACCAAAGTTGTCGGTGGAGCTGTCAATTGCGTGAATCGAATTCGAAAGGGCACCGGAAAGTTGATCGGTGGTAGAAGAGCGTACGCATTGCTAGTGGCGTTAGTGGTGCCAGTGGCGAACACGGGGGTGCAAGTGACGTGATACCAGACTGGATCGAAGCTGAAAAGGTATGATAATTATAAACAGAATTTGAAGGAAATTCGCCAAATAGCTCTTGTGAGAGATTTGGTGGTGTGAAGAAGGAAAATGGCTGTGAGTAGATGATGCATGCAGATTGGGGCTTTCTAATTCGGAGATGGAAAATAGTGTCCTTAGGTATTCACACTGTTATATTACGGGAAAACCCAGCAGATGTAATGTAATCGGTTTTAGCATTTTTGTCAAATCATACATTCTTCACAAGTGTTTTGAGCTCTTGTAAATGTTTTTTTTGGGAATTTCTACAGATTTTAATCTTTTTTATTCTGATTTCCACTTTTTTATAAATTTATTGTAAAGAACATAACTAATTATCTGCTTTTTGATACCCTTTTAAGTTTAAAGTATTGTAGCCTAACTACTTCCTCTTACGACCCCTCCCCCACCTTAGGTACCCTCTTTACGACCCCCCGTTGCGACAGTCGCATCACAAACTTGACCCTGTTGCCAACTCGTCCGGCGCGTGTAAGATTGGCTTGCGCGTGTGAGTCTGAGTGCAATTTTTTCGGCAAGGAAGGCACGCTGTGCAACCGGGATTGCACTGTTTTCATACTTGGGCGATAAGGAACCTACCGCGTTAAAATTCTGAGTTATTAAGTTTTGCCGATCCACTGCCTTTAAGGACGTCGCTCCCCTCGCCGCTGTGATTTGGGGGGGGGGGGGGACGGGCATTAGACTACCAACTCCTCAGAAATTTTTTGGGAGGAATGTTCAGCACAGGAAGCGAATTTGAGACCAATTCAAACGCGTTTGATGATATGCATTTCTACCACATCGCTAGTACGACATGATACAGAACTATGACAATAACTTGAAATTTTGACTAAACCATTCAGATCTTTTATCAACCGGTTTTGGAAAGGGAGAATTTGATCACTTCATATAAGCGCCTATCCGCCATATTCGAAAAATCATTTTTTCTCCAAGCGCCACTAGAAAGCTCATAATTTTTCCATGAATACCAAAAATGAAGAACTAGCCAATGAAATTGTTACTAATGCCAAAAAACAACAATCCATTAATTTTTTATCGAAGAATATGTGATTATCTAACATTTTCCGCAACTGCTCGGCACAAGTCACGAAAGACTTTTACATTTCACTGGATTGTTCTTTTCTGGGATTAAAACATCTAAAAATCGGTTATCAACAATTATGCGACGAAACCTTGAATGCGATCATACGATAACACTCTGGAAAAGACTGTCGAGTGATGAAACGATTGAACTCATACAAGCAACGCTGCGTAAGAAAATTTGAGAGCAGCTTAGAGTGAAACAAGGAATCTTTGACTATCATTGACGTCTAACGTAGTTAAACATCTGAGGTTAAACTTAGGTTTTACAGCATTAAAGTGAACATCAATCATCTCCAAAAAAACTCATTTCAAGATATTCTACCAGCACTCTGGTAACTTCATTTTGTAGCAAACATAATTCTGCATTCGGGCGAATTTGGCGACAGGCTTTCAAGTAACTTTATTGGGTCAAACATTGTTTTTCAATGACATATTCTATCGAAAAAAGCGATTTAGAGATTTTTTTGCTGTCTCCATGGAGAGGTTTACAAGCAAATATTGCTATTTCTATCAAATCATTATCTCAAGCGATCACATGTTAACAACAATACCCGACTTCAACCAAAGATGTCTGATGTAGCATGTCGTATATATTAGGTTGTCCCGAAAGTAATGTCGTTTCATTTTTGAAAAATCATAACTTTGCGCTCTCTCAATGGATTTGCTTCACTATATTTTTATTAGAAAGGGCAAATCTTACGCTTTCAAATGCTGTTTTGCCGAGCCCCTGTTACGCACTGATTGCAGAGATAAAAATAGAAAAAGAAGATTATATAAACTTTGCTCATAGTCACCAAAAATCTGGATAGCTGCAAAAAATCTGAAATCGTCAGTACATATGTTTTTTAGTACTCTGCGTTGATACCACTGCTTTTTGTGCTGTTTGGACGTCTCTGTGAGAAGTTATGGTTTTCGCGAAAATTGACAATTTAATTAATTTTGGCGTTTTCCATAGTAAACTCGATATTCATAACTTCTCACAGAGACGTCCAAACAGCACAATTTTTTCACAGATGCAAAGGGTAGGCCAAAAAACATGTACTGACGATTTCAGATTTTTTTGCAGCATTCCAGATTTTTGGTGACCTAACTTAAAATAATCGAAGTAAAATTGGTCTCATTCTTCTGCCTGTATCTTTGTAAATTTTACAGATTAGGGCTTACCAAGAGAACCCTCGTAAAACCAGAGACTTTTTCTTTCTGACAAAATTTGAGGTTCGAAAATTGGTTGAGTCTCCGAGGAATTATGAATTTTTGAAAATGAAACGACATTACTTTCGGGACAACCTAATAATAATGGGTTGAATGTTTGAAGTAGAGCGGTTGAACGGCTCCCTTGATTATCGAAAAAGATGCGCTGAATTAGGTAATTGCTGCAGTCGGCCTAACGTTTTGGCCCATCTTACACGGCCACATCTCACTTAAAACGAAAACAGTAGAGCGTGAAGGAGAGACTTTTGGCTGTGTAAAGTGCAAGATAAAGGTGAACGGCTAACTTTTAAGCCTCTGAGGAAGGCATTAGTGCCGAAACATTGGGATGAATAGAGCCACTATATCAAAGTATAATTTTATTACAGCAATTATATCTGTCTGGCAAAGAAAGCATGTGGATATACAACACATAGCCGTTTTATGAACAGGGAACGTACGAGGTTGTAAAACACTTGCATACTGCAGTCCACCTGAGTTTTGGTGCGACCATAAAGCAGTAAATTCAACAGAAAAACAATCAATAATTGGACGTTCTGTATCTTTCCCTACCATGATAGCCCGTGATGGGCCACAGGCAAAACCTATCTATCAGGTCCATCCAATATTGCTTTTTTTGAACGGCTTCATGAAATGCTCATCAGCACTTGATGCATCTTTTCATAACTATGCATCAAAGAAGCTTTTGAAATATCAACAAAATCTGAGAACACGCACACATTACCACGATATGATGAAGCTTCGCTAATTTCTGAAATTTTAAACTGAATGTCCGAAAAATTCAAAAAGCGGATGGACAGAACAAACCTTACAGGAAACAAAACATTCTTTTCCCTTCCATACCTTGCTTTCTGAGATTTTCAAAACCATTTCTTTGAAGCTATCAAATTACTTATCTGGTCAACTCAACCCTCTTAGAACATCAACCGTCGAACCACTCGAGTTTCGATGCAGCATTTAATCTTTTCTAACAGGTGTTGTTTGATTCATGTTTTTGAAGCGTCTCAGGCAGGGCGAATATTCGAGATTTGATTTTTTTGAATCCCTAAACGCTTACTACTTGCTTTGTGAAATTAGTGTCGAATCATGAACCACTCATGATTCCAAATTCTGATAATTCACTGATGTTTGACGTGTTTGTTTCTGCACTAAAGTTCCCTAGTTTGTCGAAAATCTTATCAAAAATCAATAAGCTATGGAATAAGAGAAAATTTGCTTCTCATTTTGTAAAGTTTGCTTTATCCATCCGTTACTCGGTTTTCTTCAGGACGTAGTATATAAACCTAGGAAAATAGCCAAATTTGACCATGGCAAAAAGCGGGGTTTCAGATTCTGGTGATTTCCTGGGAGCAAATTCACTAAATAGGAAACACAACCATGTGAAAAGGACTCAAAAGATGCCTCAAGTGCTAACAGAACCTACTATGAATTTTGGTTCTGCGAAACTTGGCAGTCGTCCAAAAGAAAGCGAGAAATACTCTCGGAACAAGCTAATACTACATCCCAGCCTTCGAAGGTCGCCAGCTTTGGCACAAAGATATTTACCGCAGGTTGACGTGTTTGGTTACAAAAACAGATCCTCGATTGGTTTATTTGTGTTATACACTGTATTTGTGTTATACCTTCAATACGAGGTTATTCAACATCCGCTGAGCTACTTTTTTCAAGCTATTTTTGTACTTGACTCCATATACAAGCTGCTAATGGTACCATTCTCGATAATGAACGAAAAGTTTGCGCAACTACTCTTGTCTGTGACTTCGTTCTATTCTATCATGTAGCCTGCCGCGAAATTTTTAGGTTACATTTTGTGATTTTAATTACTTAATCCTTTGATTACTTTGAATAATCGACACTATACCCATGTTTTACGCTTAACATCCCAATCACATTTTATTTCCTCCATAACGACTCCTCTTTTTTGCAACAATCAAACAGTCACGCCAGAGAGTAGTGGAAGCTGAAGGTGTGCTGCAGTGTGTCGTCAAAACCCTTTACCTCACCTGTCTTTGCTCAATTTACTTCCAAGAGTACACAGTGAATGCTTCTGTTATTGAATTCATGATGACGTTTTTTCAACTAACAGTAATATTCCTGTAATTGCCATGTTCGCGCCAACATAGACTCACACTTCGAAATTCTGGAGCAGTAACCTAGATTATGACATTAGTGCTAAAAAAACTTTGTAAATATCGAGTTGATAGTTTAGAGTCACACTGTAAATATCGAATTGATAGCTGCAATCTACGTGGCTGCATAATTGTAACGGACTACGGTGTCCTCGTGATATTGCATGCATATAAAAGGAGCAGCGCATCGAAAAAAACATCAAAATGCTTTGGTTGCTCTACATTGCAGCTGTGGTTAGTTTCACCTCCCATCCTAAGATTATTCTAGTTATAAAATAGTTTTTTAGCTCATCTCCGCATCGTCTGCGTCGGAGGAAGGTGAGTAAATGTCAGAAATAATACTATTGTGATTCAGCCTTCAAAGGGAGCCTGCTTGGCAAGATAAGTCTTGATCGTTGGAATAAGTCTGGAGCGAAAAAGCCCTTCTGGTAAGCCCAAAATTCGCTCCGAAAGTCTTCCGGACACCGCCCACTTCCGGCCGTGCCCACTTCTCACAGGTAATTTGGAGCGAACGCCGACACGGAAAGCTCAGAAAAGAGCTAATATTTGCATTCTCAAGCGATGGAATCTCAGATATGGCCTCAGCATGGCGAGGAGGCTCCGAGGGGGTGAAAAACCGCAGAGCGATCGCTGGGTCACTGCCTTTAAGCAGGGCATGATATCAGCTCGAAAGGCAACAATAGATAGCTGAGGTGCTATTATCAATACTCAAATTGAAGTTCGACATTATCTAGGTTTGAGCTGGGGCGAACAGCAGGGCCGGTAGTAATCTGGCCGAAACTCCGAGTTTAAGGCTGCGCGTTAACTCAGAGTTAACTCCGAGTTTCGTTTTGAAACTCAGAGTTAACTCCGAGTTTCGTTTCTGAAACTCGGAGTTTCGTTCTGCTACTTGCGGAGCTGCTATAGTTGTTGAGGAGCCGCCACATGCTTCATCGCAAAACACTCCGACTAGGTCGGGAGTTGAACTTCCGTTGCTCTGCGCGAAGTGCCTAGTACTAGACCACTAGGCTAAAGAGCCACTATTGCACAATTGCCGCAACTGCCTAGTGAATCCACGTAATCAAGATCTCACATGTCAAGACACGTGAAGAGGCGCTAGGCTTGCCTGTGAGGTGCCTAGCAGTGGCGGTCTCAGAGCGGTTCCGAGGGGGGAGGGGCGGCAAAAAATTTTTTTTCAAATAAAGGTGCGTGGCGTCAGCCACGCACTCTGAAATTTTTTTTGAAGTGCATCTCAAAATTCTTGCGGGTCTAAAGCCCCCGAAAATTTTTTTACAAGGCTAATTTGAATTTTTAAAAAATTCTAAGAATTATATTGCTTACAAAAGTAAACAAGTTATTTGCACATTTTTATAACCCATGTAGGTAAGTCTCACCCTCGCCCCCTTCAATCCGCTACTGGTGCCTAGCCATAATATATCCTAAAGATTCTCAAAAAGTAGCAGGATAAAACATGGACATAGACAGTAACCTAACAATCCGTCCCCCTCCCCTCCCACCATATTTTGATATGCTATTATACTTAATAAAATTCGAAATTCTGTTGATTTCCAAAATTTTTCGAATGAACTAGATCTATAATTTGTAATCTTGAAATAGACCATTATTTTAGGAAAATAGACTTCAAGTAGTAAACAAAGTCTACAGGTCATTCGTAAGTCGACTGTTAGATTTTCAAAAGACCTCTGAATAGTGTAGCAAATTTCGAAAAAATTTTCTCGAGGTTTCTGTTGACACAATAAAAAAGAAATAATTTGAAAAACACTTCCTGGTGTCATTACTTTTTTGCTAAGAAAGTTCAACTCGACCTGAGATTTTTGTCGCTCTTTCGTATATGCCCACCGTAATAATCTTCATTGAAAACGGACAGCATGATCATAATTGCACTGCCAAATGAACTCAGTGGCGAATTTTTAAGCATTTCAGTAAGTTTATTCCACCACATCTACTGCAGCCCCATCGCATAGTCTTGCAGTAAAAAGAAATAGTAAGTATCTAACAATGGCGGCGAAGGGGAGGCTCCCCCTCTCCCCGGGATACGTCGCGAAATTTTTGAAAAAAAACGAAATTTTTCGTTCTTGTAAATAATAAAATTATCTTTTAAAATTTCTTAAGATTCAAATTAGCCTTGTAAAAAACTTTTTGGGGGCGTAGCTACTGACAAGCCCCCTTTTCGCATAATTTGGGGGCACGGGCCAGCAAAAAATGTTAAGAAGCACCCCGAAAAATTCTCGCCATGCACCTTCACTTGAAAATTTTTTGTCCCCCTTCTCCCCTCCTCTCGGACGGAAATCCTGCGACCGTCACTGGTAACTAAGTATTTAGCTAAACTTCCCCTAAAAAAAGTTTTAAGTGAGATTTTTTTATCCATCTACCGTAAATCCATCGAAACCCCTTTTTGAAAGGTATTTTCAAACGACTATGATATTCCTGATTAACGTGCGGAATTAACGAAGCCAACTTTCATGATATCCTGTGGTTTTGGGTAGTCCACCGTATCTATTTTCCGCTATAAACCACTGTAGTGAAAAACGCGCAATGTGATCGTAATCAACACACCGCATAACGCCACTGAGCCAACCAATTTTAAATCTGTTATGGGACTTTGGCTTTCACCAAATTCTTACAGTAACCCTGCTCTATCTCTCCGCAGTGAAAAATGATTACCACATCCGAATTAGCGCAGCGAATAACCCCGCCAGACCAAGTTTCAGTCAACTTCTTGAATCTCGTCCAACCGCAATCCTACCATAACCTCGCTATGTGGGCGAATGGCGAAAAATGACTATCATAGTCGTTATCAGCGTGCCAGAAAACCCCACTGTACCAAGTTTCAGCCAATTTTGTGACTTTCGCCCAATTACCGTATACCTACCGTAACATCTCTAAATGGTCCCGCAGTTCAAAATGAACATCATATTCGTTATCAGCGTGCCAAATAACCCCACTGTACCGAGTTTCAGCCAATTTCGTGACTTTTGCCCAACTACCGTATACCTACCGTAATCCCGTTCCGTGGCCCCGTAGCGAAAAATGAACATCATATTCGTTATCTGCGTGCCAAATAACCCCAATGTACCAAGTTTCAGCCAATTTTGTGACTTTCGCCCAACTACCGTATCCCTACCGTAACCCCCCTTATGTGGGCGAATGGCGAACAATGAGCATCGGATTCGTGATCAAGCGCGTCGGATAACCCCGGGACCAAAATTTTACAAAATTTCAAATTTTTGTGTTCAGCGGTGCACCATGATACCCCCATCATGCTTCATGAAACTCGGAGCAAAATCTACCCCGGAGGACTTTTTTCTGGACCTCTGCGTTTACGCACTATTTCTCTTTCTCTAACGAAACTCGGAGTTAACTCCGAGTTTCGGCGAGCCTGAAACGCGCAGCAAACTCGGAGTTAACGCGCAGCTTGAGCTGCGCGTTTCGTCGCGTAGCGTCTCGCGTGGAACGAATTACGCTACGTTTCCATACTTGGCATAAAGTACGTCTTGCGGGGTATCCTGCCATATAACCCTTTCCCTAATTTGGTTTGCTTATGCAGGTGTTAATGGTCCCTGAAAGTTGCGTGTTAACTCAGAGTTAACTCTGAGTTAACTCTGAGTTTGAGCTGCGCGTTTCGACAGGTTTACTACCGGCCCAGATATGTGCCCATTTTCGAAAGGCAAGGCTGAGTTGTCGATTTCGTCCCAGCTGGTCGAGGAAATGTTTCTTCACATGTGCTTGTGCAAATTTCAAATTTTTGGTAAATTTGTACAATCAGTCTCGGACTTCCTATTGGGATTCATTAACGGTTACATGCTTGCCTGAAAAGCAAAATGCACTACTGGCACAAGTCCGAAATGTTGCTTCAAGGTAACCGATGATTGCTTCTGTAGCGTGCCAGGGTTACATATGGTGCCAGAAAATGATTTTATAATAATCGCTGTTGAGCATGACGAATTAGAGTACATTCCCATCATCATTGAAAACCTTCTCATAGTTTACGAAACTTCATTTACTCTGATATAAGCTACATACTGGATTTGAGACTCATTTGCATATGCAACTGCATTACGGTTTCGCTAATGCAAAGGTAGCTGATAGCTGATACAGCACTATTTCATTGTGCTAAGGTAAACGAAAATATTTGGGGCACCTAGTCCTTGTCAGTTTTGCGGGAATTTGGACGCAGGCGACTTCACAGTTTGAATTTTTACAAACAATCTGTTTGTAGATTTGATTGACTTCAAAAGAGTAACGGCACAACTTTTATAAGTAGATCTAGATGAACTCACGTTTATTATGTTCAAATACAGTAAGTTTTAATGGACTGCCAAAATTCGCCAGTATTCGGCGGAACAAGCAAGATGCCCTTAACTCATAATTGCTTCTTCAAGCGAAACAGATGAATGGATAAAAGCATAGCGAAAATGCCGAAGTCTATGTGTATAAGCCCATGAACGTGTGTTGCGCGGCGTGTGTTGGGATTACCACAACAGCTAAAAAGCAAAGCTGTTCTTTATGCAGTCATTAACTGTGTGGACCTTCGATAACATCAGTGCCAAGAGGGTTCAGAGGAAACGTCCAGAGTACGATAGTTTAGGCAGGGTTTTACAAAAGACATAGCACTGAAAAGAAAATTTGTTATCTGTTTCATCATAAATCTTTTTTGCTCGATTTCTGCGATGCGTTCCGTTTGGAAGATCGCAGGAGGGAGAAGCAAAGTGCTGCCACCAAAGCAGAGTTTGCTTTTCGAATTGACTTAACATTGCTGCCTAAATATATTTACTCAATCATGTACAAGAGATGATACTTTTTGAAACGTCATGGAAACTCTATTCGCTTTACAAGTCGCGCTCTTAGTCTTTCCGTAGCTAGATATGTATAGTAGTGTGATCCAGAAGTAATGGTGCACCTAGAAAATATGTGCAGTTTTTTTTCCAACAGAAAATCTTATTGGAAGACTAAGTTATCGCAGTTCTTAGTAACGAAAATTAATCGTCGCCAATCGACATACAGCTCTCATCAGCTTTTCTGTTCTTAACCATACTATTTCATAAATTTTTGTTAGTTTTTTTCTTCGGCACTTGACCGCACGGGCTGGACGTACATTGCGGGGACCGCCCAGTCAAACCCTGTACCTGTCGCGGTGCGAGGGGTGGGTGGTGCGGAGGGGGGGAAGCATTTGAAAAGTTGAAAATTTAATTTGAAATTGGAAAAATTTTGAAACTAATTTGAAAATTTGAAAGTTGATTTTAAAAATTTTTTACCGCACCCCTCACCGGACGGAAATCCTACGACCTCCACTGCTCTGTACCGATACAACTCGCTGTAGTACAGCGTACTCACACGCCGAATCTCGCGTGCTCCGCAGTTTACGGCCAACTTTGGTGAAAGCCACGGGATATTCTAGGTGAAGGTCGTGGCTGCTCGCAGTTCACTGGATCCATATCATCAATTTATTATGTATCTTCAATATACTCATTACTTCAGTCCGTATGTTCTCACCGTATATTGCATATTCCAACGCACGTTACCCGGAAGGACATCAACTACGCCAATGCTATCTACAACAATTCGAGACCTCAACCATATAACAAGCTCGGGGACGAGCTTCCTGAAGGAGTGGAGATGTCGGAACGCAGCTAGCTACAACAGCTGCTCGAGAAGGAGGTTAGCCGAAGACAGCCAACCTCTAGCAGTGACCTTCGGCCGCCAGCACTAGCCGGTGGCCTTCCCCTTCCCCTTTCCCCCTTTTGTATATAATAATTATGATAGACATTATAGTAAGACTTATGTAAACCCGCTACACATCAGGTAAGGGAATAGCTAACCCTTATACCTGACAGACCAAAGGCAACGCATTAACGACGAATTACGAAGAGTCGTTGATGTGCCAAATCGCGCAACGACCGGAATCGCGCGAGGTATGCCTTAAGCCTTAAGGTGAAAAGCTTTATCACAAAACGCTGAAGGTGTGAGATTTGCCGTAAACCAATGTATGCCCATCTTGTAGATCGTATGTGATTCTGTCACCTTGACTTTCTAACCTACGGTGCCAGATGACGGTGATGTTGAATACGTCGAATTATCGAACTCAAAATGTCACGTATAAAACATCATACAAAACATTCTTGATTGTGATCGAAAGCTTCAGATAGATGTTTGCAAGGCGTTTCTGACTTGAAAAATGTATTCCTGAAAAAGAGCTGTACTTTGATTTTTTTTATTGTTTTTTGTTCCAAATGGCTCAACCTTTCGAACGAATCATTTAGCACATTGCTCTTAAACTTCAACGCCTGCACAGTATGATTTCAGTGTTTGAATTATTATTAAAGTGTTTCTAATGGTGGCTTAGTCAAGAGAAAGGGTTGCACTGTAATTGTTTTCTGGCCCTAATGGCTTTGTATGGGCTGTTTACTGTGAGTGTCAAGGCACTGGATCTCCGGTCCTAGCGCCGCCCCACTCGGGCCTAGTGGCTGCTACCGCAAAAGTTTTCCTGGACATTTTCCAACGACACAAGAGCTCTTATTTGCTGCTAGGCGTGGGAAAATGTTTAGAAGATACGTCCGCGAAAGCAACGCAACGTAGCAAAGGCGGCTGCGAGGGCCCGGGCCGCTAGAGCCCTAACACTCACAGTAAGACAGTCTATAGCTGGTGCTACTCAACTAGCCGGTTGCTGCCGCAATCACTCACCAAAGCTAGCCAAAAAATTGTTGGTCTGTGGTAAGGGGCATCTGTCCTTTACTGAAAAATTTCAATAGAATTTTGCACTTTCTACGGCGCTGCCACGATCTCTTAAAATTGCGCGTGCCTTTTTCATTATGATTTTTCAAACCTACATTGACTACCGTGAAGGATTACGATTTTTTACTATTAAGAAAATCAGGAAAATTATGTTAATATAAGATAAAGCACTTCAAACTACAAATGGCTACAATGCACGAAAGTGAATGAAAATCTGTCAATTTTCGCGTGATGGTTAAGAGCATGTTCTGTACAGAAACTGAAGCTGTGTAGTGTGAACAGTTCCTCGAATTTATATTGGGTTGAAACGAAAGACCTGCCTCTTTTTTTTTTTTGAAAAACTCGTGATAGCCCCCTGTGTGAACGTATTTGCTTACAGACAATTCCATCAGAAAGAAAAATTCGTGCTCTACAAAAACATTTTCGTAGCTCTTTGAAGGCAAGCGAATGTAGAGATAAAATTGTTATCAAGTGACCACTACTTGCCAAAAGAGGAAACGCGCAGAAAAATTTGAAAGCATGTTTCTTTCAGTCTTCGTAAGCTAAATAGGAAGAAGAAACATGCTGTAAGAAACATGTTTTCAGATCCTTTGCGTGTTCCAGATTTTTGACAGTTTTTTCCTGAAGTGGTTCAAGTTTTTTCCTGAAGCCAGAGTAGTTCTCCTATTCGAGTTTTTATCTCCAAATTCCCCTGTTATCAAAAAGCCGCGAAGATATTTTTGTAGAGCAGATGAATTTTTCTTTCGGATGGAATACTTTTAAGCAGACGCGTTTACATAGGGAGCATTTATAAATTTCTCAAAATCAACGAAGAATTTTCGTTCAACCTAGTATGATTTATTCAGCAGAAAAGTATGGAAAATGCCTGCAAAAGTAATGAGATATGCTGCTGAGCTAATTGCAAGAAAAGTTCGAAATTGAATGATATAGGTGTTCCATCTTTTATTCCATATATACAGCATGGTTTTGATATTGTTAATGACACACATCGGCGATCATTAGCATTTCATCAAACCAAAGAAATCGAGAAGCTGCTATTTGATTCTTTTCTGCTTAATAAAAATTCTTTCATAAAAAATTTATTGTGACGTTATCAACATGTTGTGACTGAAAGAAAACTTTTACCCATCTCCATTTTTAGTTTTTTTGAGAAATTTGTTTACTCTTAGCCACCATCCTTTAGCAAACTACATTTTTTAGTGGCTTTCATTTCATATATTGATGAGCCGTTGACAGCGTGGACGGTTCATTATGAAGTAAGCGATGGTGAAATGCATATAACATGGAAGGCGTCGTTGTACATACAAACCGTGCCCTTGCAACGCTTCAAGCGCGGATCGCCCGCTTCGCAATATCAGTCAATCAGCGCGGTCAGTCACCTAAGGGTAAAGTGTGCAATCAACGTAGGTTTCCCTGCAAACGATGTACTTATTGTTAGAAAAGTTTTCGCACTTTAACCCGTTTGCGAGGCTGCCGCAAAAGTCTCAGCAAGGGATTGTACTTGACGACGATTTGGTGTACACCCTAGTTCCAGCCCGCTAAGATCGACACTTGACAACTGGTTTGATAACACATGCGCTCTTCCAAGCCCTAGTAAACTATCAAAATCGCAGTGTCTTTATCATGTTCAATGTTTTATCCATTAGAAAAGTAAGATAAGCTCTCCCTTACGTTGCTCTGTTGCGATAATCAATACTCAATACTATATATATTTGGCTTAGCCACTTTTTGTATGTTCGCCCAAAAAGGTAGAAAGCAGCCATTAAACTTGAACCAAATTTGGCAGACATAGTGTATGGGGTGGGGCATGTGTTAATAAGCCATTTTGTCCGGGACCCACCATCTGATTCTATCGATTTATTGATTTTTTGCGGTTTTTCGTTGGAAAATTTTGTATGTTCGCTCAAAAAGGATAGGAGGAGTGATGGAATCTGAAGCAGATTTGACAGACATAATGTATGGGGTGAGGCATGTGTTAATAAGCCATTTTTTCCGGGACCCACCGTTCCACTCTATCGATTTATTGATTTTTTGCAGTTTTTGCCTAAAAAAATTTTGTGTTCGCCCCCAAATTCGGCAGACATGTATGGGGTGGGGTGTATGTTAATAAGCGATTTCGTTTGGGACCCACCTTTCACTCTAATTTATTGATTTCATGCAGTTTTTGCTTTTTCATGTTTAGGAAATATTGTGTGTTCGCTAGAAAAAAAGGGCCATGAGATCTGGACCAAATTTGCCAGACATATTGTATGGGATGGGATGTGTGTTAATAAGCCATTTTGTTCGAGACCCACAGTTCCACTCTATCGATTTATTGATTTTCTGCAGTTTTTGCCTGGAAAATTTTGTATGTTCGTCCAAAAAGGATAGAAGGAGTGATGGAATCTGAACCAAATTTGGCGCACATGATACATGGGATGGGGGTGTATTATTAAGAAATTTTGTTCGAGACCCATCGTCTGGCTCTATCGATTCATTGATTTTTTGCAGTTTTTGCCCGGAAATTTTTGTATGTTCGCCCAAAAAAGATAGAAGGAGCCACGGAATCTAAACCAAATTTGGCAGACATAATTTATGAGTGCGGCGTGTGTTAATAAGCCTTTTTGTTCGAAGTTCACCGTTTGACTTTATCGATTCATTGAATTTTTGAAGTTTCTACTCAGAAAATTTTGTATGTCCGCCCAAAAAGGATAGGTTATGGAATCAGAACCAAATCTGGCAGACCTAATGTATGGGGTTTGGCGGGTGTATGTCAAGAGGCGCGATTTTTATTGACAGATGGACGTCAATTATTACTTATTCAGTGTTTTATGATGTTCTGAGAGCACTTGAAATTTTAAGGGAGATATACAAGATTACTGCATAGGTTGTTAAGTCTTATCATCTCAAAATAAATCTAAAACATAAGCGTTATAGGTCAAAATTCATGAAAATACCGTTAACAGCAAATTTTTGAATATCTCGGCCAATTTTTCAGCAAAACTCCTGAAATTCAGCAAGTGGTAACTCCAAACAGATGTTAATCAAATACATTTTGTTTGAAATTTTTTAAAGACTTGCGCAGCCGTGAGCTGAGCTTTTGAGATGGTGACAACCGGAGAAATCGCGCCTCTTGACCGTCTCCCGGGTGGGGCGTATGTTAAAGTCTTTTTGTTCGGGACACACGAAATGCCCCTACTGATTTATTGATTTTTCAGCAGTTTTTGCTTAGAAAAGTTTGTATGTTTCCCCAAAAGGGATGAGAGAAGCCAAGGAATCTGACAAATATAGCAGACCTAATGTATGAGGAGGAGCGTGTGTTAATACGCCTTTTGTTCGGGATACACGGGTTGCCCCTATTTATTGATTTTTTCAATTTTTGCTTATTAAATTTTTTCGCCCTGAATAACGGAAGAAGTTTTAACTCAGTCTAAGGACGCACATGTTCTGAACACCAAAGAGTAGCATAGGCTACCTTTCGCGGCATTTGCTGCGCGTTTTTATCGTTCTTATTGAGATTCGGTTTCAGAGGAAAATGTCTTATTAGCAACTTTAATCTAGTATCACCAGATAGATAAACAAGAGGGGTATAACACATTTCATACGCATTGGAATGATGTGGGGCGTGTGTTTATAAGTTATTGTGTTCAAAATATACCGATTGCTTTTATCGATTCATTGATTTCTTGCATTGCTCAAAAAAATTTTGCCGGCCCAAAATGTTTGAAAAAATTATGAGATTCGAATCAAACTTTGCAAACATGAACTTCGTGGCGGACGGGTGTTACTAAGCTTATATCAAAAAACGATTTTTTGTCGCTTTTGATACATTGACTTCCGGCGTTTTCTGCTTAGCCATTTATTATAACTGACCCAGAATGCTAGAAAAAATTAGGAGATCTGAATCCAACTTCGCATGCACAAACGTCTGAACGGGTCTTTTGTTAGTAACCTATTTCCACTAATATAGGCTAAATCAATTTACTAATTTTCCTTACTTTACGCTCTTGGGACTTAAATCTGGCGGCAACGAAAGGATAGGTAGGATGGTTATTACAAATACAATATCTTTGCTTTAATTATTGACTTTCTCTATCTACTCATTATTTTTTTATCTAACATTCCCGACAACTGACTGATATTTGACTACGCATTAATCCCTTTCTCAGCGAGAATCATCGACCAGCTAAGTTTATTCAAAAACAGAAATTTTACTCACCCATAAGATCAAGCATGCCTACCAACCGTATGAATCCAATGACAGTCAACACCCTTATATCCCCCCCCCCTCCCATCTTTTCTTATTACCATGACGCCTTTCTCACGTACTGTACTTCTTTTAAATGCTTCCACTTCCAACACCGTGATCACCTTGGGACATGGGACACATGTAAGTTGAATGAACATGAAAAAGTGATCATGTCTGTGACATGGACACAGACCTTACACATGTCATGAGACACATCCAGCCCTTCTGTGTTGCTGACTGTGCATTGTCTGTTGCTTGATATATCAACACAAATTTGACTGAGAGGCCAAAGTGCGTCCTCGTTCATCCTCCTACATAGGTTAAGCCGAAGGTATCGTGCAATCTAACAAGTTCACTAGCAAATTCTCACATTTGCACAATACAGGAACGAAAGATATACGGGGAAGCGAAGCTGCCGAGTACCAGCCGAACCTGCCGCGTAGCGGCAGAGAGCGGCTGGTATATTCACACTGAAAGGATCCGCAAAGGTGAAAATTATGCCAGTGGATAGCTCTTTTCAACGCCGGAAAAGGGAAAAGCTTTTGGTTTTTTTACTACAAATAGTCAAATAGTCCTAGATTTACACTTTCTTTATATAAGAAAAGTTCTTCAGTAGCTTGCTAACAAGATTTTTCTATGCGCTGAATCACAGCAGACAGTCGCGGCACCAGTTTGCGTTGCAATTTCTTCAGTTTGAAAAATTTTGGAAGTCTTATTTCAACATGTATTTGTAGCATAACTACCTGACCTTCGTTATACTTGTTTTCAACAATTTTGGACGCTTGCAAAGTTTTGAAGATAAAATATAAAAATTTTGGTGCTGGACTTTTGGACGAAAAAATCCTTAAAGTGGATCTCTTGTCTTTCAAGGCACGATATTTCAAAACGAACTATCTTCTAAGAAAGTAAAAGCGCATTTAAAAACCTCAAAGAAAGGGGTTTCAGCAGGTAAACCAAGTTTTCTGTGAATTATGTTTCCTTTTTTGTAACAAGCGTTTCAAGGAAAGAGGTTTGGAAAGCTAACCGATGTGTTCCAATCTAATAAAAAATCAAAAAACCGCGAAAAAATTTATTTTCACTGAAATAATGGTATTTAGGTCTGATGATCACAATAAAACAAAAAGCGCGTCAAATTCGATTTGGAAGTACTTTAGGCCACGAACTTTTCAAACCCCTTATATGAGACTTTGCCAATGTCCGGAGTTTTTTTTAGAAAAGGACGAAGAAAACTAAGAGAACCTATGTTACGAACCAATATACTGAATGCGACCTAACTTGAAGGTCAGTCGTTATTGCTTGATTAGAATAAGACAAACTTCAGGCCAAATATAGCTTTTCGTAATTTTCCACTTTCCGTAAACTCTTTCTGTTATATGTATATTGTAAGTACGAAAATAAGTTGGACAAAAAAACGGATCTGAAGACTCCCGTAGAAGATAGAAATCATTTCCTTTCGCCTGTGTTTGCTATAGATTTTGATAATTTTGATACCTGTGCTGCTAACACAATTTCACTGCAAAGCCCATGAAATGAAAGTTTGAGTTAGACTTCCAACTTTAGTAAATTCTGAGAAAAAAGTGGATATCTTGGCTCACTACTTTCGAAAAAAGGTCACAATAGGAATCTTAGCATTTACTGCGGTATTTATTTTTTTATTTGTATCATTCATGCAACATACTCCCATCCATTCATCATTCTTTACGTATACAATGAATATCACAATTTATCTCAAAAAAAATCCATCTACAGCGCAGTGTTCACTACAAACTACCATTGTTATAAAGCACACGGAAAAATTTCCCTATACAGTAGGGCTTATCGAGTAAAAAATTGCGAAGTATTATAATAATGCTTTGAAATTTACAGCGATCCGTGCTGCTGTTCTTGGCTTTTTTCACAAAAACCTGCATAGATAAGTAGACCTCGGATTACCAGGTATTGATGCTATGGCCTGAGAAAATTGCCATGGTGTTCCGTACATTTTTCAAAGACAACACTGCGAGTCGCTCACAATTTCTTTTTTGGGACCATATTATGTAAGTTATTATAGCCACCATCAGCAACTTTAAAAGCCATTCGTCACTCTATTTACCGCTGATTATTATTGTCACACATTCTCGTGCTTCGAGACATGTCGATTGCCATGAAGAAGCAATTTCCTACCTATCAGCATTTAGCCAAATCCCAGCTGCTAACGGAATATGTACAGTCCACTGAAGAGCGCAATCGTCGTAATTTGGCGAAATTCAGACAACTCTATCTTTTTGAACATGCTAACATTGAGTTTGATTACTGTCGTTATTGGATTCCTCTCACTTGGATGCAGTGTAGGGGATACAGTGTATATGTACAGTGATTAGGGAAGTTAAGAGCCACAGTAGTCCGAAACGAGTAATTAAAAATTGACTGATTGATTCTGACGATTGGAGAAGGTTTTCTTCTAGAATTATCCTCGTACAATCAAACCTTTTATGATAATCTTTAAATCTTCAAATTTTACTTGAAGGTATCTGAAAATCGATTTCTCATTTTAAGGAGCATGCAAATAATCAAACCCAATTGATTTGAAAAATTTGTATTAATCAAATGAGAAAATGCCCGATAAAATCAGATCTGATCTTACAGTAATTGTTGGTTCGAAAAGTAAGGTGCTGCTACTGTTCGCTGAACTCCACTTAGGCATGAGTATGGCAGTAACATGGCAGCATTTCACCTATTAGGGCTCTAGAACCTCCGCTTTTCAGAGGTCGTGCCCGCCCATGCTCTGCCTACTGATAGTCTTCAGTGAGCAGTAAGCTTGTGCAGTGGCGAGGGACTTAGAAGTATTAGATAGAAAAAGGAATGAGCTGTAGCGCGGGTAAGGTAAAAGAAAGTTGCAGTATGGCTTCAACTCGTTCCTACTCTTCCCTGATCGTGTTTTTCCAATTCAACGGCCTACCCTAAAACTGCAAGAGTTATTGGAGTTCTCAGCAGCCCTTCAGTGTTTCACGGAGTATTCCGTGAAAGCCTGCATCCACCCTCTGAATATCTTTAGAGCATATCTTTCTTCTTTTCCAAGCGCACTATGTAAAGAAGATCGGATCCGAAAAAATGATCTTCTACATTGATGTTGCTGTCATAATCATGCTTAAGTGGAATTCAGCGAACAGTAGCAGCACCTTACTTTTTCGAACCAACAATTATTATAAGATTATATCTGATTTTATCGGGCATATTCTCATTTGATTGATATAATTTTTCAAAATCAATTGGGTTTGATTACTTGCATGTTCCGTGAAATGAGAATTCGATTTTCAAATACTCTCAAATAAAATTTGACGATTTAAAGATTGTTATAAAAGGTTTGATTGTACGAGGATAATTCTAGAAGAAAACCTTCTCCAATCGTCAGAATCAATCAGTCAATTTTCAATTGCTCGTTTCGGACTACTGTGGCTCTTAACTTCCCTAATCACTGTGCATATACGCTGTACCCCTACACTGCATCCCAATGAGAGGAATCCAATAACGACAGTAATCAAACTTAATGTTAGCATGTTCAAAAAGATAGAGTTGTCTGAATTTCGCCAAATTACGATCATACCCTCGATACATAGAGCCATGTACTCTGGTAACCTTCACTTTAGGGCCATGAAAAGACACAACTTTCACTTAAAAAAATCCGAAATTATTTGGGGCGAAGCCCCGGATGTTATAACCCTGATTATATATCGGAACGAGTGAATGAAGCAAGTATCGGGAAGAATATCTTTAGATTATCTCAGCAAAACCGAGATTGCGTTTTTATCGCCTTTTTTGCTGAAAAGAAGGTTCTTGTGAAAGCTTCCCAGAATTCAGTAAAGTAAAACATTTCTCATTTAACCTCTTATTTGACCAAAATTGAGTTTCAGAAGTTTAGGAAAGCTGTTCGAGTTAAAGAAAAACGAGAAACTGCGCTTGAACCTTGCGCAGAGAGTCGCGCATGGAAATGCTGGTCTATCTTATTAATGAGTGACTTTGAACGCTTGAGAGGTTGTCAGTGCTCCTCGTCGTGTCATGACGATCAGAATCATATATAATGCTGTAACGTTTCGTTGAGACCCCGCGGAGATCTACGACCAGAGCCAAATGCCCCGTTGGCTCTGGTCTGTCTCCGCTGCTCGTCTGCGTCTCCGCGCGCTGCGCGCTACCTCGTTACCCCAAACGCTTAGCGCGGGGCATTTGGCTCTGGTACCCTTTTCTTCGTTGTTTCGGAGCCCAATTTCGATAATCTATATATCATATTAAAGCAAGCATATTAGCTAGCATATATCATATTAGCAAGCCATCAAACTAGCTGGCTTACCCGGCTCCGCCGTATCCGGACCAAACTTGGCACACATACACTTCGGGCCCCGGCGGGTGTCACAGTCCACTTTTCGTTATCGATCGATGTCGATTTTACCGATTTTTATCGATTTTTTTGCAGAGTTCACCTACAGGGCTAGGAGTTGGCACAGGGGGGGGAAGTGAGCATGGGGATTCCGAATACAATATTAATTTTCAGAATTATCGATTACTTTTATTGATTTTATCGATTTTTTGTAAATTTTGACATGCGAGGCTGGGATTTTGCACAGGGGGGTAATCGAGCATGCTGATTACGAACACAATATTAGTTTTCAGGATCGTCCATTACTTTTATCGATTTTATCGATTTTTTGTAAAGTTTGACCTGCGGGGCTGGGAGTTTGCACAGGGGGTAATCGAGCATGTAGATTACGAATACAATATTAGTTTTCAAGATCGTCCATTACTTTTATCGATTTTATCGATTTTTTGAAAATTTGAGCTAGGGGGCTGGAATTTGGCACAGGGGTGTAATCGAGCATGCTGATCACCCCCCTTGGGGATGATCAGCATGCTCGATTACCCCCCTGTGCCAACTCCCAGACCCCTAGCTCAAACTTTGCAAAAAAATCGATAAAATCGATAAAAGTAACCGATAATCCCGAAAACCAATATTGTATTCGGAATCCCCATGCTCGATTACCCCCCTGTGCGAACTCCCAGCCCCGTAGCTCAAACTTTGCAAAAAAGTCGAAAATCGATAAAAGTAATCGATAATCCTGAAAACCAATGTTGTATTCGGAATCCCCATGCTCGATTACCCCCTGTGCCAACTCCCAGCCCCGTAGGTGAACTCAGCAAAAAAAACTATAAAAATCGATAAAATCGATATCGATCGATGACGAAAAGTAGCCTACGACATCCGCCTGGGCCCGTAGTGTATGTGTGCCAAGTTTGGTCCGGATCGGTTCAGAAATAAAAATTTCTATTCGGAACATACGTACATTCATACATACATACAGACAGACATACATACATACAAACAGACATTCAGCTTTATATATAAGAAGATTGAAGCTCTTGATCTCTACTTTTACGCTGACAACGTCCCAAAACGACATTTTTGGTTTGAATGAGAAATCCGGCAAAAACCTTGTTTTCAAAAATCTCTTGTTTCCCCCTCGTTTAACTCTTTTCACACGCCTTTTCGAGCATTCTATAGATCTTGCTTTTCTTCATAACACAGACAACGACCCAGTGCTTACCTCTTCCATTATGGCGGAATTTTTTGTGAAAATTCGCAAAAAGTGCGTTTTTCTTTATCGTATTCTGCTTCAGTGTTTTCGCAGCGATTGTTGCTCAGAACAATAAGCGCAACAATCCAGACAACGACCCAAGAAACGTGAATGTCAATGCGGGGGTAAAAATTTAAAGGACGCATCAAAATTAAATTTGGCTTTGACGTGCATTTCGACTTAGTAAAAAAGAAACTTTGTGTTTTCAAAACTAATTTCTTATTTGTTTATCTTCTTCTTGATAACTACTTCCGAAACATGGGTTGTTTTGAAGCAATCACAAAAAAATCAGCTTTTCTCGTCTTTCCCCCGTTTTGCGATTTGTGGTGTCCTAGAGCTAAAACCTGCACTTTAAAAAGCCGCCAAATGAAAGATTTCAAACCTATATGCGGCGTTTTTATCCGGTTTTGCGCACTTTCTTTTGCTTTTCATATCTGTTTTGCGTCTTTTTTCTTCTCTAATTTTCTATAAACAACCTTCACTTTTCATGAGGGCAAATGTTGAAACAACCTTCACTTTTGACGCCCTGTCTTTGGACTATCGAAGGTATGCTGATGGTAGCTATAATAACTTACATAATATGGTCTCAAAAAAGAAATTTTGAGCGACTCGCAGCGTTGTCTTTGAAAAATGTACGGAACACCATGGCAATTTTCTCAGGCCATAGCATCAATACCTGGTAATCCGAGGTCTACTTATCTATGCAGGTTTTTGTGAAAAAAGCCGAGAACAGCAGCACGGATCTCTGTAAATTTCAAAGCATTTATAATACTTCGCAATTTTTTACTCGATAAGCCCTACTGTATAGGGAAATTTTTCCGTGTGCTTTATAGCAATGCAGTAGTTTGTAGTGAACACTGCGCTGTAGATGGATTTTTTTTTGAGATAAATTGTGATATTCATTGCATACGTAAAGAATGATGAATGGATGGGAGTATGTTGCATGAATGATACAAATAAAAAAATAAATACCGCAATAAATGCTAAGATTCCTATTGTGACCTTTTTTCGAAAGTAGTGAGCCAAGATATCCACTTTTTTTCTCAGAATTTACTAAAGTTGGAAGTCTAACTCAAACTTTCATTTCATGGGCTTTGCAGTGAAATTGTGTTAGCAGCACAGGTATCAAAATTATCAAAATCTATAGCAAACACAGACAGGCGGAAGGAAATGATTTCTATCTTCTACGGGAGTCTACAAATCCGTTTTTTTTGTCCAACTTATTTTCGTACTTACAATATACATATAACAGAAAGAGTTTACGGAAAGTGGAAAATTACGAAAAGCTATATTTGGCCTGAAGTTTGTCTTATTCTAATCAAGCAATAACGACTGACCATCAAGTTAGGTCGCATTCAATATATTGGTTCGTAACATTTTCTAAAAAAAAACTCCGGAAACTTTGGCAAACTCTCATATAGGAGTCCGTAAAAGTTGAAAAAGGGCTATCCACTGGCATAATTTTCACCTTTGCGGATCTTTTCAGTGTGAATATATATAAAGGCAATTTGTGACGGCGCTTCAAACTTCATTTTTTTCCTTTTCTTTTAGAAATTTTCTTGTACTTCTGACCTACGTTATTGAATTTTTTGTGAAATAAAGGCGAATGCCTAAAAACTTTGATCCCTAAATGATTTGAAGATGAGAAAAAATATTTCGTAAGAGTTACGAGAATTTTTTTCGAACAAGTGAGAAAGCTTATGTTATGACCTAACATCTTCCCTCCTCCTTCAAAAAGCTCTTTCAAAAAGTTTCCAAAGAGCTTTAAAAAACTTAGTGTTAACAGATGAAGGTGCTCAAACTCCAATAATTTGGAATTCTTTGGTTTAGTTTTGGTGTGTATATCGCAAAGATAGCTAAACTTCAGAAGAAACAATTGAAGATAGCTTCAAATTTTAAGATATTAGATATTTTGGAGAGTCACCAGAAAAAAGAAAAGTTGTCGAATTAATACTACCCACTTCACTAGCAAGCATTCTGATTACCACTTGCTGAGTTTGACGGCTTTTGGTGAAAAATTGGTCGAAATATTTGAGAAGTTGTCATGAAATGTCTTTTTACGGTTTTTGACTTCCATCAATGTTTGAGCCTATTTTAGAATAGAAGACTGAATAGCCTTGGCTACGATCTTGCTATTTTTTCAGAAATTTAGGAGGCTTTTAGATATTAAACACTGAAAAAAGCTGATTAGTGTCCATCTGACAAAAATGGCTCCTCTTGATATACACCCACTAGTCCCAACTTGGTAACCCTCACCTTGATGAAGAGCCAGTGTCAACAGGATGCAACCAGCTTTTCATACCAGTAGCTCAATTGCCACTAATTTCCACCGCATAAACGTCAAACCTAAGACGGGGATGCTCATGTGGTAGAAATCCCCTGAAGGAAAGTGTGACCTGTAGCCGTGGCTGCTGCCAGGGAGTATTGGACAGTCATGGCTAAAGCTAAATTAGTCGAGGTGGAGATTTTGAATGGGAATTTATCTTAAGTTTACTTGAAATGTTTGCTTATCACGCTATCTGGCTGATGTCGTGCAAGTATGACGAGTGGTAATTAATGTTTATCCTTAGTCGAAGAAAGCGATTGACGAGAGTGGGGAGGGTTTTTACTTTTCATAGATTTTCAACAAATTTTGATTTCATGATAATATATACATATGTGAAGCTGAGTAATTAGTAGTTGATAAATTGTTAGTTAGTGTGTTCTTTATAGAAAATTTCGTGTGTGGACCGATCGGCGCCAAACTTTGCACACATATGTTTTCGACACCGGTCCACCCCGTAGCTACTTTTCGCAGCGAAATTCCCACTCCTTCTATTGATTTGTCGATCTTGAAGAAAATGAAATTTTATCAACTGACATCAGACCGTTTCCGACTTACGTGTAAACAATAGCGGTAGAACTCATTTTCATTCCACGATCAGGGAAAGCGGTGAAAGTAGCAGATATGTTGAGCCTTTAGAGTTGAGCACCAAGTTCCTCTTTGTTGAGCCACTTGAAAGCACTGTGCGGGCGAAGCCGGCATACCAGTTACTTTGTAATGCAAATAATGGCAGGTGAGTGTATTAGTTCTTCAAGAGAATGATATTGTAGTTAGAATCATGGAGGGATTTACACCAAATACAATTTCGTATTTGCAGTGAACAAACTTTTAACTAGATCTCAACAATCAGAACATGAGCAACTCAAAAGACAAGAGAACTCATGAAAGGATGGAAAAATATCAAGACATCATAGAAGAAGTTTCTTCATTCTCTGCAAGAAAATACTTGTTGCATTCAGGAGATCTTAACTTCACGAAGATCTGCGTCACGTATGTAATCAAGCAAAGAAAGCAATATTCTCAATGCTTCAAGTGTTCTCCATGCTTTTCCAACACCACGCGGAGTCAATCATCTGTCTGATTGTGCCAGTCGTGTGCCTCAGACAATCGACCGGACCCCTCCGCCGGACAGTCCGAATCTGCCAGAGTCGCGCCGGACCCAGTTGACCAATGAGAGAGGGGCAAATGGGCGGTCCGTCGCAGTGACATCACTGGCAGGCAAGTGGGAGGCTTCTCCGGCCCTGCTGCAAAGGTACGCCATTTCTCCGGCGCGACTCTGCCAGATTTGGAAGAGCCGCGCCGGAGAAATTTACCCGGCGCGAGTCCGCCAGATTTGGAAGAGCCGCGCCGGAGAAAATCGGAGGGGTCCGGAGCAGAAAATGGGAGGTATCCGGAGCAGAAAATGGGAGGTATCCAGAGCAGAAATGGGAGGGCTCCGCCGGACAAATGGGAGACCCACCGCTGGGGAAACGCCGCGACCCTGCCATTTCTCCGGCGGAGGGGTCCTATCCGTTGCCTGAGGTACCTTGCAGTAAAATCATAACGTTGTCCACAGAGGCGTCTAGCGGAAGACGGATTTCGAGTCAGCGTTTTATGCTGCATTTAATATGTAGCTTGTTCAAAATGGTCACTGCGAATTCTGATCGTTCCCTTTTCAGAGAAAAAGTTGTTGAGTATCTCATGACTTTCAGAGTTTATCTAAGATGCTTTCCATGAACTTCATCGTAGAGCCTCATAATGATTGCATTTTTAAGCGTAATTTTATGAGGACGGAACAAACTGATTCACTGATTTTAGAAGTTGCATAGTGCACTCCATTCTCATCCACTTCACCCATCGTCATATGATAAAACAGTGATGCCGCGTTTTGTTCCAAAGCAGATAAGGTAACTGAGGTGGATAAGTACGACATGTGTGTATTGTTTATCACCAGAGAATTACTGCATGTGCTTCGAAAAAACTGAAAAACACATCTGTGAAAATACTATGCAGCACACAGTCCAAAATCGCTGTAACAGGTGCCCATACACTGTGTGCAAGTATCTCCAGGGATATAAACATTCTCCCCAACAATGTTTCCCCTGAATGCTTATGGTAGAGACAACGGTAGTGAAAAGTCACAGAACATACTTTGGATAGTAACGGCAGATAACCACATAGTCTGACTCGCAAGTTACTATGGAGCAACCCAAACTTTTTGTCCTCGCCCATCCCACCTAAAATAGTCGCAGTGTTTTCAGGTCCGATTCCCTCACAGATGACATGCAGTGTGCAGAGACGTTCGCATTACCTGTGTAAATGATTCAATTGGTGTCTTGACATGAGCCTTTCGGAACATCGCTTTCATTCCAATGCCAGGATAAAAACTAACAACTTTCCACCAGTTGGTGACAGCCTGGAAGATACTAAGATCTTATACTGAGAAATGCAGCGACAAGGTTCAAACATTACATTTTTGATTCCATCTTCCTGCGTAGGGACCGTGCTGCTTACAGAAACACGATGGTAGAGTTCGCCTGTTTCGTTCCTTGTGCTTGGATCCGAGGCGGCATGAGGGCAAGTTTTAGCATAAGCGATCGCGCCGGCCTCCAGCTCGCAGTCCAGGTCCTGAAATATTTGCTTGCTTTCCCTTTGATCATAGCACCCACCAGTCTAATCATATTCGTAGCCTGCGGAAGCAGATTTCCATTTTTCTCACGAACTAGACCTTGTGCGAGCTGAGTTCTGAAACCCATTTTTAAAAAAACATTCACTTGGATAATCCATATCACTGAGCCATTCAAGGACGCACCTTTTGGAGTTGTGGGAATTCAGAAAGAGCTCCCTCAATGTATCGGTCATTCCTATATTGTTCGGGCATTGCGTGTTTTCACCTAAAATAGAGCACCTTTTCACCTTAAATAAAAAGTACAAACTTTTTTGAACGCCAACCGAATTTGTGCTGCTGCACCCCAAATTCCCTAAACACATGAAGTATCAATCAAAAGAGCTTTCCAGCCCTATTTTTCTTTCTATTAAATACTTCAAACAAAAAATCCCTGCTATTTCGTGAGGCACTTTGTTGAAAAGGTGCAATGTTCGGCGCGAACTTTCATGGTAAAAATTATGTTTTGGCCCACAATTTTTAAAATAAGAGAAGTCGACGTAAATTACATATGTACGGATTGAATTACATATGTACGGATTATGTACGGATCTGCCAATCGGTAGTCATCTCTTATGGCAACATGAAAATGCTGAAGTACAAGTTGGGGTCTCGATTTTGTCCTACGAACCCGAAGTCCTATCGCACAAGACTTTGGAAGCGTTTTGGATCAGCGCTAAAAATCCAAAAAATGAACAGGAAGGAGGAGTGTATTGCAATAACCAACGAACTCGCGCCATATCAGGTTTGTGGTTTCCGAGGCTAGGTCAAGTCACCTCATTACTATAAATAGGGCAGAAGTGAGATATAGTCATTGCAGTTGGTGGTCCTCGTACCCCCTATGTAACGACTGGTGAGTACTGCTCAGCGTGGCTCTGGCTCTTTTCTTGGTACTAGCTTCCAATTGAGTTATCTTGCTTCTTCATTGACGTCTGCGGATGAAGATTTTTATGTGATCGACTTCCTGGGCCCTGAAGAAGGCGATTGCGCCGAAACTTTCGCCGAAGTTAATAAAGAGAAGTCGCCATCTTAGTCGTGTTGCTCAATACTATAATACTGTTGGAATGATATGTCTCCTGGCACCCAATACTACTTTCTGTTCTAAAGCGTTGAGACCACTAAGCTTTCGCGGATTTGGTGACAGTCCCCTCACTCAGTGTTGCGCAGATATCCTTTGTAAGCTCACTTGTTTCACTGCAGCGGTGCTGTTCAAAGTTCAAAATCACTTGAAGTGATGAGCTTTGACTTTTAGCGCGCATAAAAATAACGCCATGTGACAGTGCCCATCTAAAGACCTCGATTAGAAGGATCAGAAATCTTATTGGAAGACTAAGTTATCGCAGTCGTTACTAAGAACTGCGATAACTTGGTCTTCCAATAAGATTTTCTGTTGAAAAAAAGCTGCACATATTTTCTAGGTGCACCATTACTTCTGGATCACACTACTATACATATCTAGCTACGGAAAGACTAAGAGCGCGACTTGTAAAGCGAATAGAGTTTCCATGACGTTTCAAAAAGTATCATCTCTTGTACATGATTGAGTAAATATATTTAGGCAGCAATGTTAAGTCAATTCGAAAAGCAAACTCTGCTTTGGTGGCAGCACTTTGCTTCTCCCTCCTGCGATCTTCCAAACGGAACGCATCGCAGAAATCGAGCAAAAAAGATTTATGATGAAACAGATAACAAATTTTCTTTTCAGTGCTATGTCTTTTGTAAAACCCTGCCTAAACTATCGTACTCTGGACGTTTCCTCTGAACCCTCTTGGCACTGATGTTATCGAAGGTCCACACAGTTAATGACTGCATAAAGAACAGCTTTGCTTTTTAGCTGTTGTGGTAATCCCAACACACGCCGCGCAACACACGTTCATGGGCTTATACACATAGACTTCGGCATTTTCGTTATGCTTTTATCCATTCATCTGTTTCGCTTGAAGAAGCAATTATGACTTAAGGGCATCTTGCTTGTTCCGCCGAATACTGCGCGAATTTTGGCAGTCCATTAAAACTTACTGTATTTGAACATAATAAACGTGAGTTCATCTAGATCTACTTATAAAAGTTGTGCCGTTACTCTTTTGAAGTCAAATCTACAAACAGATTGTTTGTAAAAATTCAAACTGTGAAGTCGCCTGCGTCCAAATTCCCGCAAAACTGACAAGGACTAGGTGCCCCAAATATTTTCGTTTACCTTAGCACAATGAAAAAGTGCTGTATCAGCTATCAGCTACCTTTGCATTAGCGAAACCGTAATGCAGTTGCATATGCAAATGAGTCTCAAATCCAGTATGTAGCTTATATCAGAGTAAATGAAGTTTCGTAAACTATGAGAAGGTTTTCAATGATGATGGGAATGTACTCTAATTCGTCATGCTCAACAGCGATTATTATAAAATCATTTTCTGGCACCATATGTAACCCTGGCACGCTACAGAAGCAATAATCGGTTACCTTGAAGCAACATTTCGGACTTGTGCCAGTAGTGCATTTTGCTTTTCAGGCAAGCATGTAACCGTTAATGAATCCCAATAGGAAGTCCGAGACTTATTGTACAAATTTACCAAAAATTTGAAATTTGCACAAGCACATGTGAAGAAACATTTCCTCGACCAGCTGGGACGAAATCGACAACTCAGCCTTGCCTTTCGAAAATGGGCAGATATCTGCTGTTCGCCCCAGCTCAAACCTAGATAATGTCGAACTTCAATTTGAGTATTGATAATAGCACCTCAGCTATCTATTGTTGCCTTTCGAGCTGATATCATGCCCTGCTTAAAGGCAGTAACCCAGCGATCGCTCTGCGGTTTTTCACCCCCTCGGAGCCTCCTCGCCATGCTGAGGCCATATCTGAGATTCTATCGCTTGAGAATGCAAATATTAGCTCTTTTCGGAGCTTTCCGTGTCGGCGTTCGCTCCAAATTACCTGTGAGAAGTGGGCACGGCCGGAAGTGGGCGGTGTCCGGAAGACTTTCGGAGCGAATTTTGGGCTTACCAGAAGGGCTTTTTCGCTCCAGACTTATTCCAACGATCAAGACTCATCCTGCCAAGCAGGCTCCCTTTGAAGGCTGAATCACAATAGTATTATTTCTGACATTTACTCACCTTCCTCCGACGCAGACGATGCGGAGATGAGCTAAAAACTATTTTATAACTAGAATAATCTTAGGATGGGAGGTGAAACTAACCACAGCTGCAATGTAGAGCAACCAAAGCATTTTGATGTTTTTTTCGATGCGCTGCTCCTTTTATATGCATGCAATATCACGAGGACACCGTAGTCCGTTACAATTATGCAGCCACGTAGATTGCAGCTATCAATTCGATATTTACAGTGTGACTCTAAACTATCAACTCGATATTTACAAAGCTTTTTTAGCACTAATGTCATAATCTAGGTTACTGCTCCAGAATTTCGAAGTGTGAGTCTATGTTGGCGCGAACATGGCAATTACAGGAATATTACTGTTAGTTGAAAAAACGTCATCATGAATTCAATAACAGAAGCATTCACTGTGTACTCTTTGAAGTAAATTGAGCAAAGACAGGTGAGGTAAAGGGTTTTGACGACACACTGCAGCACACCTTCAGCTTCCACTACTCTCTGGCGTGACTGTTTGATTGTTGCAAAAAAGAGGAGTCGTTATGGAGGAAATAAAATGTGATTGGGATGTTAAGCGTAAAACATGGGTATAGTGTCGATTATTCAAAGTAATCAAAGGATTAAGTAATTAAAATCACAAAATGTAACCTAAAAATTTCGCGGCAGGCTACATGATAGAATAGAACGAAGTCACAGACAAGAGTAGTTGCGCAAACTTTTCGTTCATTATCGAGAATGGTACCATTAGCAGCTTGTATATGGAGTCAAGTACAAAAATAGCTTGAAAAAAGTAGCTCAGCGGATGTTGAATAACCTCGTATTGAAGGTATAACACAAATACAGTGTATAACACAAATAAACCAATCGAGGATCTGTTTTTGTAACCAAACACGTCAACCTGCGGTAAATATCTTTGTGCCAAAGCTGGCGACCTTCGAAGGCTGGGATGTAGTATTAGCTTGTTCCGAGAGTATTTCTCGCTTTCTTTTGGACGACTGCCAAGTTTCGCAGAACCAAAATTCATAGTAGGTTCTGTTAGCACTTGAGGCATCTTTTGAGTCCTTTTCACATGGTTGTGTTTCCTATTTAGTGAATTTGCTCCCAGGAAATCACCAGAATCTGAAACCCCGCTTTTTGCCATGGTCAAATTTGGCTATTTTCCTAGGTTTATATACTACGTCCTGAAGAAAACCGAGTAACGGATGGATAAAGCAAACTTTACAAAATGAGAAGCAAATTTTCTCTTATTCCATAGCTTATTGATTTTTGATAAGATTTTCGACAAACTAGGGAACTTTAGTGCAGAAACAAACACGTCAAACATCAGTGAATTATCAGAATTTGGAATCATGAGTGGTTCATGATTCGACACTAATTTCACAAAGCAAGTAGTAAGCGTTTAGGGATTCGAAAAAATCAAATTTCGAATATTCGCCCTGCCTGAGACGCTTCAAAAACATGAATCATGTTGATTTTATCCCTTTTGAATTAGAAACAAACAACACCTGTTAGAAAAGGTTAAATGCTGCATCGAAACTCGAGTGGTTCGACGGTTGATCTTCTAAGAGGGTTGAGTTGACCAGATAAGTAATTTGATAGCTTCAAAGAAATGATTTTGAAAATCTCAAAAAGCAAGCTATGGAAGGGAAAAGAATGTTTTGTTTCCTGTAAGGTTTTCTGTCCATCCGCTTTTTGAATTTTTCGGACATTCAGTTTAAAGTTTCAAAAATTAGCGAAACTTCATCATATCGTGGTAATGTGTGCGTGTTCTCAGATTTTGTTGATATTTCAAAAGCTCCTTTAATGCATTGTTATGAAAAGATGCATCAAGTGCTGATGAGCATTTCATGAAGCCGTTCAAAAAAAGCAATATTGGATGGACCTGATAGATAGGTTTTGCCTGTGGCCCATCACGGGCTATCATGGTAGGAAAAGATACAGAACGTCCAATTATTGATTGTTTTTCTGTTGAATTTACTCCTTTATGGTCGCACCAAAACTCAGGTGGACTGCAGTATGCAAGTGTTTTACAACCTCGTACGTTCCCTGTTCATAAAACGGCTATGTGTTGTATATCTACATGCTTTCTTTGCCAGACAGATATAATTGCTGTAATAAAATTATACTTTGATATAGTGACTCTATTCATCCCAATGTTTCGGCACTAATGCCTTCCTCAGAGGCTTAAAAGTTAGCCGTTCACCTTTATCTTGCACTTTACACAGCCAAAAGTCTCTCCTTCACGCTCTACTGTTTTCGTTTTAAGTGAGATGTGGCCGTGTAAGATGGGCCAAAACGTTAGGCCGACTGCAGCAATTACCTAATTCAGCGCATCTTTTTCGATAATCAAGGGAGCCGTTCAACCGCTCTACTTCAAACATTCAACCCATTATTATTAGGTTGTCCCGAAAGTAATGTCGTTTCATTTTCAAAAATTCATAATTCCTCGGAGACTCAACCAATTTTCGAACCTCAAATTTTGTCAGAAAGAAAAAGTCTCTGCTTTTACGAGGGTTCTCTTGGTAAGCCCTAATCTGTAAAATATACAAAGATACAGGCAGAAGAATGAGACCAATTTTACTTCGATTATTCTAAGTTAGGTCACCGAAAATCTGGAATGCTGCAAAAAAATCTGAAATCGTCAGTACATGTTTTTTTGGCCTACCCTTTGCATCTGTGAAAAAATTGTGCTGTTTGGACATCTCTGTGAGAAGTTATGAATATCGAGTTTACTATGGAAAACGCCAAAATTAATTAAATTGTCAATTTTCGCGAAAACCATAACTTCTCACAGAGACGTCCAAACAGCACAAACTTTTCACAGATGCAAAGGGTAGGCCAAAAAACATATGTACTGACGATTTCAGATTTTTTTGCAGCTATCCAGATTTTTGGTGAACTAACTTAAAATGAGCAAAGTTTATATGGTCTTCTTTTTCTATTTTTATCTCTGCAATCAGTGCGTAACAGGGGCTCGGCAAAACAGCATTTGAAAGCGTAAGATTTGCCCTTTCTAATAAAAATATAATGAAGCAAATCCATTGAAAGAGCGCAAAGTTATGATTTTTCAAAAATGAAACGACATTACTTTCGGGACAACCTAATATATACGACATGCTACATCAGACATCTTTGGTTGAAGTCGAGTATTGTTGTTAACATGTGATCGCTTGAGATAATGATTTGATAGAAATAGCAATATTTGCTTGTAAACCTCTCCATGGAGACAGCAAAAAAAATCTCTAAATCGCTTTTTTCGATCGAATATGTCATTGAAAAACAATGTTTGACCCAATAAAGTTACTTGAAAGCCTGTCGCCAAATTCGCCCGAATGCAGAATTATGTTTGCTACAAAATGAAGTTACCAGAGTGCTGGTAGAATATCTTGAAATGAGTTTTTTTGGAGATGATTGATGTTCATTTTAATGCTGTAAAACCTAAGTTTAACCTCAGATGTTTAACTACGTTAGACGTCAATGATAGTCAAAGATTCCTTGTTTCACTCTAAGCTGCTCTCAAATTTTCTTACGCAGCGTTGCTTGTATGAGTTCAATCGTTTCATCACTCGACAGTCTTTTCCAGAGTGTTATCGTATGATCGCATTCAAGGTTTCGTCGCATAATTGTTGATAACCGATTTTTAGATGTTTTAATCCCAGAAAAGAACAATCCAGTAAAATGTAAAAGTCTTTCGTGACTTGTGCCGAGCAGTTGCGGAAAATGTTAGATAATCACATAAGTTCTTCGATAAAAATAATGGATTGTTGTTTTTTGGCATTAGTAACAATTTCATTGGCTAGTTCTTCATTTTTGGTATTCATGGAAAAATTATGAGCTTTCTAGTGGCGCTTGTAGAAAAAAATGATTTTTCGAATATGGCGGATAGGCGCTTATATGAAGTGATCAAATTCTCCCTTTCCAAAACCGGTTGATAAAAGATCTGAATGGTTTAGTCAAAATTTCAAGTTATTGTCATAGTTCTGCGAATATCATGTCGTACTAGCGATGTGGTAAAAATGCATATCATCAAACGCGTTTGAATTGGTCTCAAATTCGCTTCCTCTGCTGAACATTCCTCCAAAAAAATTTCTGAGGATTTGGTAGTCTAAGGCCCGTCCCCCCCCCCCCCCCCAAATCACAGCGGCGAGGGGAGCGACGTCCTTAAAGGCAGTGGATCGGCAAAACTTAATAACTCAGAATTTTAACGCGGTAGGTTCCTTATCGCCCAAGTATGAAAACAGTGCAATCCCGGTTGCACAGCGTGCCTTCCTTGCCGAAAAAATTGCACTCAGACTCACACGCGCAAGCCAATCTTACACGCGCCGGACGAGTTGGCAACAGGGTCAAGTTTGTGATGCGACTGTCGCAACGGGGGGTCGTAAAGAGGGTACCTAAGGTGGGGGAGGGGTCGTAAGAGGAAGTAGTTAGGCTAAAATACTTTAAACTTAAAAGGGAATCAAAAAGCAGATAATTAGTTATGTTCTTTACAATAAATTTATAAAAAAGTGGAAATCAGAATAAAAAAGATTAAAAATCTGTAGAAATTCCCAAAAAAAAACATTTACAAGAGCTCAAAACACTTGTGAAGAATGTATGATTTGACAAAAATGCTAAATGTACCGATTGCCCTAGAAATCTTGCTTCTGAAGCCGTCCTGAAGTCTCACACACTCGACAAAAGCGCACATCTAGATCAACGATAACAATTAATAATTCGTAAATCTCTTTGTAATGCCATTTATGCGGCCCTTACAATTTATATATACTTTAGATAAACCCTGCTATTGCTGTGCGAAATCTGGTGTTAAATTTTGTAAACATTTTGTATTTTGTAAACTGTGGATTTTCTTATGATTTTATGTATGGCAGCAGAAAATCAGAAAAGGGGGGTCGTATCTGCGCGTCATCTAAAGTTTTTCGGGGCCAGCTTGTTGGCTGCAATTTTGCTGTAATATGAGGTCGTCCTCCTACTTTCCCTCATAAAAATTGCAGGCTGTTTCATGACTTCTGTGGTGAGTTACAAAATTTTGAGCTCAAAAATCCCAGTTTTTGCTTTTTAGGATCTAAATTTGCGAGAGCCTCATCTAGATGTTTTCGGGCTCAGTGCTCCTCAAGGGCTGAAATTTTTTCCATGGATAGTCTGCGCAGTGTGCTACAGAAACTGTTCATTGCAGCCTCTCAGTCTTTTCCTGGCCTTAGTTACGAATTTTCAAAATACCGTGCTCATGCACGTTTTTGACATCGTTCTGAAGGGCGCTAAAGCGGTTTTTCTCGCGGAAAAAACTGTGCAAGAAATAGGAAGTGTCGAAAAGACCTTTTGTAGTTCAAAAATGTCATTTTTTCCCCGTGCGAAAATTTGTGTCGCATACGGGAACCGAATTTGCTGGCCTCGAGTGTGCGTGAAAATTGAAAAAAAAAAACTTGCAGAATCTCAAGCATTACTGAAGGTGTGTATGTGTGCCACAGATACTGGGCCACCCATTGGCCTAGAAACTCTGCTTCCGGAACTTCACTGAAGTTCTGACGCAGGTGTTTTTTGAGATTCACTTTCGTTTATGGAGGTTACCGCGAATGTGGGCAGGGGAGATAAGGGTAGGTGGGGGAAGGGGAGGGGGGAAAGGGGGGGTCGTACTAATGGTTGCTTCAAGGGAAGGGGAGTCGTAAAAGGGGGTCTAGGATCGGGTCAACACGCTTGACCCTGGTTGGCAATTTCCTTCTCACCACTGAAGGCTGCCCGCCGCAATCCTATAACCATTGAGTCCCGCAACGATTCCGCGTCATCATCCTTCCTCCACTCGTCCAATTTCAAAGGAAAGGGCATTGAAAAAACGCACTTTCGCCGTTTTCAAGCTCTCTAAAGTGGATTTTCGGGATCAGCGCATTGAATAACCCCTCGTAAGCAAGAATTTGACTAGGTTGAGATTTGCCGAGCCACTGACTTTAACCCATTGACGACGCGATTTTGCAGAACACTTTCGGTGTGGGAAGGTTTTGTGGTTATTTAAGAAATGCAATTTGTTTTATAAACAGTCATAAACATTTTCTTGAACGACGGAGTCTAGAGGCTCCAAGAGTGCAAAAAATTGGAAAAAATATTGATATGTGGAAAAAATACTAGACCTACAAATAGTATGACTTTGCAAGAGGTGTGGAGCACCGGTGACATCGTCCATGGCAGCAAAAAGTGCGTGGACAACCGGTGGTCCACATCGTCGTCATTGGGTTAAAGGCAGCGTCCAGGCAAATCTGCGCGCATGGGTTTTTCGCCTGGAAATTGATGAGGGGGTCCTAACTAAGTCACTGCACAAGGGTCAGCGCAAATCGTTCATTCACGGCTGAGAAATCCGTCTCCGAAAACCCCGCGCCTGCGCCGTGACCGTAACCCGAAAGACTTCGCTTACTTTAACACTATATTCGCGCTGGGACCCATCCTAAGTATTACGGTCACGGCACAGCTGCGGAGTGTTTGTGGATGGATTTCTCAGCCGTGAATGAATTATTTGCGCTAGATTTGGGCAGTGCCTTAGATACAACCTCCTCATTAGTTTTCAAGCGAGAAACCCATATGCCCAGATTTGCCTGGACACTGCCTTCAATAACGAACAGGCCGCGGCGTTCCGCGGTCCCTTCATAGCGAGAAAAGTCGCCATCTCGCCGCAAAAATGCTAATGCATACGGGCTCAAGTCTAGCAAGCATTAACTCACGTGAGATGAGTTCAAGGGCTGCATGCATTGACTTCCCTGCCGGGTGGGGGGGGGGAGATCGCAGTTTCAAAAAAAAACGTCGTATCCTAAAGCTCCAGATGTCTGGATTTCACGCTGTCTATCTATCTGTAAGTGTTCTACCCCTTCACTCCAAACATATTGAAAACGAGCGAGAAGTTGTACACGCAACATTTCCCAGCTTTTTGCTCCTGAAATAATTCCCGGCGGCCGACCATCTTTTCTTCAAAGTCATTTTTTTTTTCTTCAAACCAAATGACATATCAGTCATGGTGCGTTTTACACGAAGTGAACCAAGCTAATCGAGCGGATCGAGCGAATCAGGCGGATTAAGTGGATTAAGCGGATGAAGTGGACCAACGATGCTTGTGCCTTATATGAACTCCGTGCTAAATTCGCCCCTTTAGGTGCGATAGGGTGATCCGAAGCCCATCCCCCCCTTCACTTTGGAGCCTGGGCCACCCCCCCCCCCCTTAACCTGGAACGGAGGAAAAAAAATTTCAGGTGAGGAAGTAGTGCACGCGAAATTAAAAATTTACGTGATATAAAAAATACAATTTCAGGGAAATTATCGAACGGAATGTTGTGAACATAATTTTGACCGAAAAATACATGGGCAATGGTCAATAGCAAATATTCAACAGCTTATGGCGCTGATGGACAGCTTATTTGGCACTTACACCTGTAAATAATTTGCTATAATTATGAATTATTGTCGCAAATAAATTTATTGCGGTATATGGAGCGCAATAAACGAATTAAATGTTTAATTGTGCCGTTTCAAGCATTATAATTGTTATAGTAATGAGATTAGTGTAGTTTGAGTCAAAGCAATCTTTAACTGAGCTTTCCCATATAGGATACAGAAAAAAATGGATCCTGAAGTGAATTTTTTGTCAAGGTATTAGGTTGCAAAGAACAGAAATTAGGAATTTCAAAGTGTAATAATTGTTGTACATGAGTATGAATCTGAAAGATAACGGTCTAGGTGGATTGTACTCATGAAGAGCTTTCGACTGATATATAATATGGCCTGGAACGAGGTCACTATGGAGTCACAGTTTGCTAAAATATAAAAATTCAGGATTTTCAAAATTGTGTAACTCTTGTAAATAATACTGTATGCCGATGGGAAGGGTGTATGTGGATTGCACTCATCAAGTGCTTTCGATTAATATGTAGTATGCTGGCCTGGAACGACGTCGCTATGGAATCATCATTCTGCTGTATTGTAAAAAATTAGGATGAATTAAGGTTTTCAAAATCAAATAACTCTTGCAAATGATATTATATCTCGATGGCAAGGGTGTTCGGTGATTTTTTACATTACAGCAGAATGTACTCATCATAAGCTTTCGAACGGTATACAACAGTTGGCCTGAATTGAGTTCTTTATAGAAAATTCGTGCTTCAAAGAGACGAAAAATCACGGTGCTAAAAATCGATTTTTCAAAAATAACTTTTATATAAGTGAATGAAATAGGAAGTGAAGGGATAGTGACCTTGTTCCAGGCCATATTATATATCAGTCGAAAGCTCTTCATGAGTGCAATCCACCTAGACCGTTACCTTTCAGATTCATACTCATGTGCAACATTTATTACACTTTGAAATTCCTAATTTTTGTTGCAACCAATACCTTGACAAAAAATTTACTTCAGGATCCATTTTTTTCTGCATCTTCTATGGGAAAGCTCAGTTTAAGATTGCTTTGAGCTGTCCATCAGCGCCATAAGTTGTTGATTATTTGCTATTGATCATCGCCCCTGTACTCCTCTGCTGGAAATTAAGAAAATTTCAAATTTCATGTTTTCGCCAAAGTTGCGTTGGGCAATGCTCATGTAGGTGATATTGTAGTATGAACCTTCGAAAAGATACGTTTGGCTTTTCAGCGCCTTTTGTGAAAGTTAGCCTTTGAGAAATCAATTCAAAGCAAAGAAACACTGAAAAATGGGACAAGTTCGCACTTTTTGGGCCTATTTGTCTTTTCGATTTTGAAAGGAAAACACCACATATAAATTCCGATGTTCTGAGCATATTCCTGAGCAGGTAAGAAGTCTGTAAAAATTTCGTACAAAAGATATTACATTTCTCCATTTTTGTGCATTTAGCCCTCTCTAGATATTGGCTTAAAAAACGGTACAGACATTGAGCGTATGTATGAATTTGGTCTTATAGAGCTGCCTGCTGTCCAACGGTATCGCAGAACTTGTCTACAGACCAAGAAAAGTATGCCTTTTTGGAAGAGAAACTGGAACGGTAAATAATAAAGAGACATCCTATATTTCCAAAATCTGCTCTCAGTAAGATTTTTCCCTTCGATTGATCATTTCAATTTGACATTTTGTTGCGCTATTGCTTCGAATCTGACTTTTTAGTGTGCATATAATAATGCTCACATAATCCAATAATTCAACAGCACAGTGACAAAAATCATTAACTACGATTGAATGGCTGATGTTGTTAATCAAATCCAATAACTGTAATCCAGCGAAATGTTTTTGATAGATATGTTACATACTCATGTCAAGGGAAACACGAATGCAACGAAGAATTGCTTCTCTAACTAAGGAGGAAGGGGGGGGGGGCTAACATCTCTTATTTGTTTTTATCTTTGCTCATAGGAAAAATAATAGGTCGGTGCAAAAGTTTTGTCAGTTTTTTCAATCCGTCGGCAAACACGCTAGAATGAAGATAAACAAGCCCTTCAAAATGTATTCGATGCAGAATTTCTTCCTCTTTCCAGCTGCTAAACTCCCGTTGTGTTTCGTTGCGAGAGTGACGAGATATTTGCTGAGAATAACAACCACTCGTTTTTACCATGTCCAGGTTTTGCTAATTTTCAAAATTTTTGTATGAGACTTTCGGAGGAACTTTAATAACCAGCAGATAGGGCAAACCTTTTGCCAACAGAAGCAATTTTTTGTAGCTCTACGGCTTGTCTTTCAGAATTTCTACGATTTATTTTTCAAAGTGAACAAATTTTATATTCAGCCCATTTGAACTTCGTAGAACACAAAATGTTGAACACTTCAGTCACCATTTGATGCAAATTTTTCTCCTCTTTCTCATTCTTGTCTTTTTCTGCCGAGACAGGCAGAATTTGTGGGAAAAATCGTGCTATTTCTCATTTTCAGGAGTGCACACTGATGAAACTTAAGTTTAAAAATCTTCCTAATTTGAAGCGAAAATCGCTCATTTACTCTGTAATGGTAGCGGTAGTAATAATCATGTGTTGAAACCTCAGTTTTTATAGGTTTTGCTGTGGTTGATGCAATAACAAATTATGCGATTTTTCCAAAACGCAAGACTTTCAGAAAATTATTTAGCAATAATCAAAAAAAGCGTCTGAAAAAAAGAAAAAATTTGCGTAACCTGGCAAAAGGTTTGCCCTATCTTGTGGTTATTAGGGCTCCTCCAAAAGTCTCATACAAAAATTTTGAAAATTACTGAAAGTTGGACATGGTAAAAACGAGTGGTTGTAATTTCCAGCAAATATCTCGTCATCCTCGCAGCGAAACACAATGGGAGTTTGACAGCTAGAAAGAGGACGAAATTCCATCGAATGCATTTTGAAGGGCTTGTTCATCTTCATTCTAGCGTGTTTGCCGACGGATTGAAAAAACTGACAAAACTTTTACACCGACCTAATATTAAAGTATATAAGCTATAATATATGTATGAGTAATCATAAAAAATGCGCAATGGGGAATATTTCTTACAGTTCCTTCGAATATTTCTAATGTATTCGCTTAGAACAATTCGATATCGCATTTACCAAAAATTTTGTGGCAGAAACATGTTTGTGCTAGTGAGTGCTACCAAGTTTACTGAAGTGGCCAAATCTAATCCGCTCCCTTATTTCTTACAAGAAAAGGCCTTGTCAACGTAAACAGAGCGTACCTGTGGCTCATCTTTTCTACAATTTTTAATAAAAAATTGGGTGGCGGATAAGCTTTGTATGAATCTTGACTAAGTAATACATGTAGGAAATGAATATTTTTACCCACATTTTTAACTGAGTACGTCTCTTCAAATTAGCAACAATTCATCATAGTCTCTCTCATAGGCGAAAGTTCGAATTGAATCATTCGATAAGAATAATTTGTTTAATAGCCAAAACATTTGCAATCTCTCCCACTGTGTGTCTGCACTTGATATCAATCAGCAAAAAACTGATTTTGATTCTTGTTCTTCATTTTTTGTTGCCAAAAATTTAGAACAAGAATCAAGAGTAATTTTCTTATACAGTACTGGCCAAAACTATAATTCCACCCTGAAAACTGCCGTAACTCATCTGCTTCTCAACGAATCAATCTGAAATTTGGTACAGTTGTGTGCTTAACAGTCTACTATCAGTAATTGAAACGGGTCCCATTTTTATTTTATTATTCAGGAAAAAATCAAAAAATTCGAAAAAAGCAGGTTTGAAGGTTGGCCAAAACTATAATTCCACCCAAGGTTTCTGTCCGCTAAAGTAATTCTCTTAATTTTGAACACCCGTTTCCACTTCCGGTCTAGCGCATAAAGACGTAATTTCCAAAAGAATACAGGGTGACATTTAAACCCCTCCCAGTCAACGCTCCAACCCTACCCCCACAATGGAGGGCACCCGTCTTGTCATTCAAGAGACTTTCGATGACCAGAACTTTCCTTGTCCTTGCGATCAAATGTTGAGGGTAGCTCTACCACCGCGCCGTATCTCACGCAAGCAACATTCCTCTTACAGCGTGTAAGAATTGCGGCGTCCAGCAAGGCCCAGGGCTCGCCAGGGTGGTTCTGTCGGGCCGTAGCCTAGACGGCCGGGGCTGACCCGAAAACTACATATGCAGGGAATCCTGTAAGGGCCGAGGCCCGCCCGAATGGTCCTTGGGCCGCGGGTGTTGCGATAAAATATTTGAGGCCTGCGGCCTTTCCGTAATGGTAACCTCGGACCGCGGGTTGCCAAGCAAGTAAATTTAGGGCCACCGATGGTCGGTCCAAGAATTTGACGCCTAGCCGCCAAAGGGTGCCGTTAGGGGCCGCGGGTGCTCACAATAATTGTCTGAGATGAGATGGGAAATGCATGTGGCTACTTCTTAGTCGTCAACTCTCAAAAAGGGATTTACAGAAACTTAGAGGTTATTTCATGCGTTACCATATTGTTTCCTATTGCATCGATCTTACAAGGGAACCACGTTTAGTCGAAGTGGCCTTTTTCGATGGGATGAATACCATGTTAGAGAGCATGAAGCGCTGATTTCAAGCTTCCTCATTTGCAAAACGTTTATCAGTGCGGAGTTGTGAGCTTTTAATAGAGCAAAAAATTACGTGTGCAACCAGGAGAAAAATTGTCATAATAATTTTTCTTGCGCTTAAGTGGAGAATGATGAATATGAAGCACCTTATTTAAAATTCGTACAGATAAATAAATCACACTTGTTCAAGTGCTAGGGAGATTTTAGCAGCTCATATAATACTAAATGCGCTTTTTCTTTTTTGCTTCAATAAATGCTCATAATCCTCGTCCACAAACGTTTTGCAGATAAGGGACGCAAAAATTGGGAATCAGCATTACATGCTGTTCAATATGGTATACCTACCAGAAATGCCACTTCGACTAAACATGGTTCCCTACATTAAGAAATATTCTTCAACGAGTTGTAAATCTCCTAGTAAGTTGCAGATACAAAGCGCTGTGGGTGAAGTATTGGATCTCGACGACAATGTCTAAAGAATGAGAATTGTTTAACATTTTGCAAAGAAATTATAGCGATGTTTGGCAGCATTCCTATAAAGCAAGCGCTTGAGTGATGGTTGGCCATTAGAGAACTTAAACTTACATAAAGGGCATGTTTCAATGAGGTGGGGTTATGCGAACTTCTAACGTCATGTCTTATTTACATTTAGTTCAATAATAATATCTACTAAGCTATAAATCATGAATCATTTATCTTTAGAGGTAGATAGCGATGTCGGTCCGAGAGGAAAAGCCTTTTCTATCCTCTCATTTTGCGAGGTCAAAAAAATCAGAATGATGTTTGAGCATTTTGCAAAATCCAAATTAACTTTATCAATTTTGAAGGGGTGAGGTGTGGCTACCGCCATACATCTTTTTTGAGAATTTACAGGGTAATAACGCAGCTAAAAATCTGGGACATTTCAAAAAGATTCCGCAAGGTGTGGCTAATATTACCCATCTTTCTGCAAATCCCTCCCCTCCCCGCCCCCCCCCCCCTTCTTTCGTCAAAAACCTTAAAAACATCTCAAAAATTTCTGCTCATAGCGTGCTTAATACCAGCACTTCTTTATCTGAAGGATTTTTCGTTCCCCTTCCCTCCCCCCTTTTCTCCCGCTCGCTGAAAAACTAGGAAACTCCCAAAAATGGCTTAACGTTGTCGCGTCGCTCCTATCAGTGATCGATAGCTACAGTAGCTCTTTTGGATGTGACTGATTACTGCACTATCAACGTTAACAGAACAGAAAAAAATTTTCAATTCGGATGGCTACAGTTTGCTCACAATCTTCGACTTTATCTAACTATCCTTCAGGTGTGGGCTAAATCGCTTGATACAGTAATCCTTATGTAGTGAGCTACAGTAACTCCGGCGACTTACTGTAGCTTCAGTATCGTCGGCTACCAGCTGCTGCCGTAATTTGCTGCAAATTTTGATCTCTTCTTTCCATATATTTCTTTGCCTTTAAAATGATAAATCTCAACATTTCCGAGAACAGTTTTTACCTCCTTCTCAAGTTCGCATATATTGCAAATCACTTTTTTCATGTTTGAATTAATGAATCCACCTAATGCAAAACTGTACCTCCAACCTCTATTTGTACGCATGAGTGACCAGACCTCAGTCAAGCCCACAGAGGGCCTGATAAGGCGCGAGTTCGGTGGTGATTGCAAGACACTCATCTTTTCTTTTAAGAGTTATCATACCAATCTTGGTCAAGCTCAGCAATCTCACCGAAAAGCATTACACGTTCGACCCACCTAAAAATGCATTTTTTACCGAAAAATGGTGTATAAAAATAATAATATCTATACAAATCGAAAACAAAGTACTTGTAAACATTTTAATAATTATATTTCATACAAATCCAGTTCAGAAATTTTGACTAATTGAACTGGATAATTTTATGATTTTCACCACTTTTTATATCCCCCCCCTCCCCCGGTCGACGCGGCAATTTTTTCACTACCCCCCCCCCCGGTCCTAGACATTCTTCACTTTTGAGGATCAAAATCAGCCGAGACACCCTTCACCTTGGAGGGACCCGGCTCACCCCATCGCACCAATGCTCAGAAAACAAGTTGGGAACAAATTACTAATGTGGCAAGAAAAGGTTTCAAACTTCCTCAATATCTAAAGCGATTTGTGGGCTTCTGAAGGTAGATAAGTAAGTAGGTCAGAAACAAGGCTACAAAAGCTCATGCAGACTGACCTTCTAAGGGGCAGTACCTGTCCTCGTCAACTTTATCTCCAAAGCTTTTTCACCTCCACACGAATTTGGGATCCGATCACACATCAAGGCTACTGTATGACGAAGGCGCATAAGAAGTATAAGTTGATCGGGAGCGAGCGCGACGCGCGCGTATCCTCATCGCAAATCCTGCGCCTCATGCGCTTTGCGGCTAATAAAGCCGCGTTCGCGCCCACAATTATTGGATCTTCGTCATGCAGCAGCCTAGTATATACATAGTCCATTTTTAAAATCGTGACGATGAGTTGACTGCGGTCTCTGCACACACAGAAGCATAAAACACCCATACGAACAAGCAACACCTCAACGCTCAGCTCAGTCACTTACAGTGTCTGAACACTATCATATGTAAGCAGAAAAACTTTGGGTAGAGATAGAAACCATGCAGGGGGATTGCGTGCCTTTACCCTCGCGCCATCGTCACAATTTTTCGAATTCCCTATACCTACATCTTTGAGCTAAGTTCGCATGTTTTATGAATAAGATAAGAAAGACCCCACATAATGGTATGCACATATGCACGAGCCAAATGCGCGAAAAACATTTGTGTGAATTTCGCCCAAAATGACGGTCGTCAACGTGTTAAGGAGCCAATCATACTGTCGAGATCTGTGTGTTCATTCTGGCTCTGCAAGCCGAGAGAAAAAGATTGTCACTACGCATTCGCAGACCTAACGCAATATTACGACATTGACTCAACAGTTTCCGTGGCGAGTGCCGTCGCAGATCGCTCCCGTACTTTCGTCGCTAAAAAGTTGTGTTATGAGCAACTGTCTATTCTTGGGTTCCTCTCGCCTAGCATGTTCGTTACTGCGTACTCATGCTTCTCGCAAACTGCCCTCCACTTTGCGGATTCATTCATCTGCTGTCGACTGGAAAGTAAGAAGGTCGGAAAAGATCAAGAAGGTGTGTTTTTGCTATTCTATGATGCACAACGGCAAAGATTATTCTCTCAGCCTAAAATTATGTGCGAGTTTGGTAGTGCATATTCTACATGCACAGCACGGCAATAAAACGTTATACAGTCAGTAACCAGATTCTTCACTTTAGAAGTCATCGTCTGTTATCCATTCTGCTGCCGTAACCGCTGAGAACACTTTTGTGCAAGGTGCGTTAAAAGAAATGAAAGATGTAGAAACAATTTTAGGAGAGGAATTGGCTAAGCACTTTTCACTGCAGGTAGGGAACCTGCTATGATGTATCAACATTCAGGAGAAAATTAGTCGTTTCGTTCAGGTTGACCTACGCGTGTATGAAGATTTAATGGTGAAACTGGAGAAGGGAGACGTGAGTGACTTCTCACTATCGAGTCATCTAGTATCATGACGTATTCTAGGAGCATAAAATGAGCCATCTTGGACGGGTATCATTGAAAAGTCCCACTATGGTCATGATTAACTTCGCGGATAACCCATCAGCTATCAAATGGGCGAAGCTAGCGATACAGGTAGTAAAGGAGTTCTTGTCTTGCCCCACCTATTTTTTGAAGTTGAAGTTCACCTTTTTTACTGCTGTTTGAAACTCTTCTACAATCAAAACAGCTAAGTGCAATGTTTCTCACACATAAAAAATATATGCAATTCTATCTTCGTTTTTTCAGAAATCATATCTCAATGTAACACCTCAACATGAAGGGGTTGTGCTGTATTTGCCCGTACCTAGGATGACACGAGAACGGAGAGAGCAACTTGCACATGATGCCAAAGGGAAGATCTTCAATGAATATAAGAGAGCGTTAAATGATGTAAGTACCAGTTTTCCATTTGTACCACTTCGAAAACTAACTAAATTCCCAGATTTACATTCAATTTGAAAAGAAGTCAAGTCAAGAGTCCACTAAACCCGACGAGGAGCGACATACACGTCAATTACTGCTAGATCTCAAGCATGCAATGGAGACGAAAGGCGCAGAGCTCATAGAAAGCAAAAGAAAAGAGTTGTTGAAGGAAATGGCATGATCATTTTCAGCTAGCATCTGCTCACTCTATATGCTAGGTAAAAATGAAAGAATTCAGATTCCTATCTGTTACAATGATGTATTCCCATTAACACGTAATACACGTCACGTCACCATTCAAATCTTTAATTTATTACCAATAGTTAATTGAAAATATACATTATCGTACGCATTTATCCATAAAAAACGAAAAAGTATCAACAAAACTCCGCCTTGAGCGAAATCCCATTCTGTGCAGGTGGTTGGTGTCCCGTCTATTACTATTAAACTTTAACATCAGGTAGTTGCCGGTATCCGTTCTTGTCGATCACCACCACCTGTAATGATTCAAAAGTTAGCAACAATACAGTATCGCGTCGCTGTCAATCATTATCAGAGTATATTGAAAGTTGTTATTATAAAATAGTATCTCTATAATTCTGGCTAAAGAGGTCCAGTAAATCTTAACACTGCTAAAAACTAGACTTTTTATCACTGAAATCAATGAATTCTGAACTCGGCACAAAACAAATGAAATAATGTGACATTTCGCGAATTACGTCTAGATATTAAACTTACCATATGTCGTAACAACAACAACTCATAACCTATACAAAATGGAGTCTTTGGTCATTGTCAATTAATAGCTCAAGGCGATTGAGAAAACTCCCTCTATTATAAAACACCAAAAAGTTCAAATATATTCGGATCTCAAAAACTTCCATCTAATCCATACTCTTTCCTTCATTGGGAATCAACAGTTTTCAGAACTGAAGCGATCTGGATATACAAAAACATTAATTTAGGATTAAGTGTCCAGATTCTCCCCCCCCCCCTCCTCCTCCTTTAGGTGGGATATAAATGAATGCAGCTGCAGTGTCTTCGGAGGAACCTTCGCCCTCGCACAAAGAAAGACTTTTGTATATGCGAAGTCTGAAAATGATCAGCTTTTCGCAGAGAACATTCATATGAACCCTTAAAACCCTTTGAATTACAGAAACTCTGAAGGAAAGAAAATGCACACAAAGTCAATACTTTCACGACATAGCGTCATGCAGATTCAGTCAAAGTAAGAGCTAAATAGGCTAGTACCAGTATCGCATCAACAATAAATATTGTCATACTACATTGCGCTTGAAAGAAACAAAAGTTTTATGAAAATAAAAGAGTGAAGAATTATTATTTCTAAAATGCTGACCTTGTAACCAGGGATGTTAGCAACAAATCGTTTCTTCGCTTCTGCAATGCACTTGTTCAAGAGTGAAAGCCCTTCAGCCTCAGACATATCTGAAATATTATTTTCCAGGATTGAGACTTATGAATTTGTATGAAATAATTTAATGACTCACTTTTCTTATATTCTTTATCTAGAATCGCATAACAGAAGCGACCACAGAAGCCACGAAATAGGTAAGACTGAATGGAAAAGGAAAAGTGAATCTTAACTAGTAGACACAAAAAAAAGAATAATTAGGTACCTGATTGCCTATACCATTCCCTAAATAATCCACTGATCCGAGAAAAGCCTTCTCTTCTTTGTCGTCATACCTGGATAAGATCTGCATCACAATCAGAACTTTTCTTCAAAAGCGCAATCAACATAAACCCGAGATTGGTGAGGTTTTGATGCACTACAATAACGAGTCCCCCAATAAGTGATCAAGTCCCGTTGCAAACTATTCCGAAGCGAGGAAATCGCTCAGAATCTTGGTGCAGCTGATTACTCCACCCCCATCAACGTGGAAGGTCTCAACGTTATCACCTCAATCCAAAATCAATAGTACATGAAAAATCAAGAACCCGCCTTTCATGGCGAAAAACATATTTTCGACGTTTCACGGTATTTGAAGTCCGATGGACTCATTACTTTTGGGCTACCCATGTTACTGATAGGCCTGGTGAACTAAGCACCACCCGCCTTACAGACCGAATTTCTCGCGTATACATTTTGCAGCGGGACTTGCAGTTACCTAGTCAGGGGCCTCGCTTTTGTACTGCATCAATATGTTAACCATCATCTGACCAATTCAAGTTTAGGATGGGCAAGCCTTTTGATTGAAATGAAAATTTTTCGTCACTCGCACAAGACAGAAAGCTAGGCATGACGATATAATAGCATACGATATCAACCACAGACCCGCCAAGAAGAATATCAACGGCGTAATAATCTTCTGTTCTTAAGGCTTCAGCGATGCCACGCCGTATCCAATGGTGGGCACTCTTCGGAGATAACTCATAACCTTGAAAAAAACCATTAAGTGTTTTATTTCAGCAAGGAGACGATGGCTCACCATTACGAATAGCATAAAGCTGGATGTTACGCTTAGTCCAATCTCCAAACTGGGCAACATCACCTTCCTCTCCTATGCACATCATGGTCAACTTCTTTCCCAGGCGATACTCCTTGTCATTATCTGTAAAAATCATGCTAAATGTTACTCAAATTTTGTTTCGAAGAAGATCACAATAATCATTATGTAGTGGACTTTTTATTCAGATGTGGGATAAAATGCAACTTTGGATTATCACCGAAAACTACTACCATCATGCCAACCATAAATACAGAAAAGTACAATATAGTAAAACTTTCTAGTTTTCGCTACGTCACTCAAAACTCACTGTCATCTGCCAATACTGCTCCGTAAGCGAATGTTGCTTTATCACTGGCAAGAATAACATATTCGTCTGTGGCAATGCCAATGAGAAAGTGCATTCCTCCTGCCATTCTGCTAAGAAAATAAGTCAGTTGACCGTGGTAGCACATACAAGACGATCAGCACGAAGAAAAATGCAAAATTCAAAAATGTTGATATTGTTCAATTTTCTTCAAGCCGTAACAGGTTTTTAAAGGAACACTTTATTTACTGCCCGACGTTTCGGCTGAATGCCGTCTTCTTCAGGGGTCTAAAAGCGAGTCAATCACTCATAAACCAAACGGCGGCGCCGCGTTATGGAGCAAAGGTACGCCGCATTTGCCTGTGGTATATCCTGAGGGCCCTTTGCGTTGCGTCGCTCCTAATTGCAGTCGCAGACGAGCTAGTGCTACTGAGTCATTTTCCTCATCCTTCATAGATAAAGAGATCAAAACGTGAATGATATACGCATTTCGAACAAAGAATATGAGGTAGGAGTGTCTGCAAAGCAAGCCAAGAGAAAGTAAAAGATGAGGAAGTAATTTTTCTTGGGAAGTTACTGACGGAAAATTTCTATCCGTTTTCTCTAATTCTCATGTTCTACTTCTCTTGAACACTTTTAACTCAATATCTAGTATTGGATCATTCCAGAATGAGCCTTTGATTCATCCCTAAAACTCATCTATTTTGTTTTGAATTTTCTGAATTTAGTCTTCTTTGTTGTCTTTATTGCATTAATACAGTTTGAAATCTGGTCGGTAACAGGGAATGGCTCAATCCGCTGGCAGGAGCAGCGTTACTCCTGAGCAATTAAAGGCGACGCAACGCAAATGGCCCTCAGGATATACCGCAGGGTAATGCGGCGTAACTTTGCTCCATAACGCTTGCCCCCCAACCAAACGATCTAGACAAGAAACATGTTAATGCTTGAAGAAAATTGAACAATATCTACAAAACATACCAGGGTTTTCAAAAAGGAGACATACAAAATTGTTGAATTAACAAAAACAGAGCGATATATAATACTCGCTTGCAGGCAAAGTGTTTACCGAATTTTTACAAGAAAATTATTCTTGAATTTGATGATTTTGAAAATTTCAGCAACGAAGCTCCACGCGCTAACAGTCGCGCTGCTATAGCGTCGTCTCGCGCGTTGTTGCGTCATGAAACAACGTGTGCTCTTCGGCCACTCGTGCCTCAAAGCTTCCTTGTCGTGATTTCGCTCAGACTTGGTCCGGAGGGTTAAATGACATGCTGATCACGAATATCACACCTTCTTCTTGGGAGTACGCCTTCCTCATGCGGCCACGGTAGGTGTACGGGAGGGAGTCAAAGTCCAAAGACTTGCTCAAAATTTGTCGAGGGTTTGGCACACCGAACATAAATATCATATCGAATTCGCACGGCAGCTCAACTTTTCGTTTTACGGTGGGTGTGCGGTAGGAGGCTCAAGATTCCATGTTGGTGAAAACTTTAGACGGTTTTTCTGCTGATTGCAAATGTCATACTCTTATTGATTTTATTGAAGTCTTCGCAGGGTTACGGTAGGTGCACGGTAGGCCGCCAAAAGCGCAGATTACTCAGACATTTTTTGTCTTGCGGCCACCTGCGCGCTCATGGCCGGCTGGGCGAAAACTCATGCCTGAGCTGCCCCTGCCATGCTAGCGCGGCCAGCAACGGTCCAGTGTGTGCAGCGGCCCTGTCACCCGAATGAGCGGGCCATCCTGTCCTTCAATGTCTCCTTTGCCTTGTTCGCCCGCGCTAGCATAGCAGGGCCGCCATCCTGAGAGTGGGTTTCTGCTCGACTGCACCTGCATGCACAGTTCACCTCAAATTTGGGTACAACTCATGTAAAATCAAAAACAGTGGGAATCGTTCCTGCTTCACATCGCTGATCGAACGAGATTATTTGAAACCCCATCAACGGTCAACTCAGAAGGTAACCTGTTGTCAGCCTACAGGCAAGTGTTACACCTCCTGCAAGCTCCGATAGCGTCCCCTTTACTGCGTCGTATCTCACGCGAGTAACCCTTGTGCTTACAACGTGCTTGCGTTAATTTATATGGCTGCGCGGGCCGCCATGAAATTATGAGCCTAAACAGGCGTGTCGGCCACTGTCAGCATGGCATCGACTACGTGCGCGGGTCGCGGGCCAGCTCACACTTGTGGGCCGCTGCTGGGCCTGATGCATGTAAGGCTGAGATTTAGGTGCCACGGCTCAACAGTGAAGCCCAGTTGGGCGACCGGGCCGCTGCAACAATTGTCCGAGTAGCCTAAAAAGTTGTGCAGGGCGGTTATCTGAGTGCAGAATGAGTGCAGAATGTCGCATTCATTTCACATGGTAAGCCTTTTTTGTGGTTTGTGAGATCTAAAAAGGCTTGAAAAGCGTGAAAAGTGTTAAACTACACCTGCAATCACCACAACACAACAAAGGCGTGCAGCATGCGGGCATGATGTGCGCAATCAGCATCAAAAACTGCTCTAGGCAAAGGTTTGAGCAAATTTGGAATTGTGCTACCTTGCGAAATCAATGTGATATTTATATATGTACGTTCAGCGCCAGATAATTCCCCTAGGCGAACCTTGGGACGAGGCCTGATTTTGACCATACTGTATGATACATTCCGTAACTCCGTAAAAAACTCCACTATAATTAGCATGTCAGATAACGCTTGTAAACCATATTCAGCCAGGATTATGATTCGGTCCCCTTGCGTGTACTTACCGTAACCACACGAGAAGGCTTCGTGCGAAAGTTGTGATGTTCGTGATCAGCTTATCAGCCTCTCTACGAGATACGAAGCGAAAGCTATGACTTAAAAATGCTGGGACCCTGATAGCCACATAGCGCTAATTAGCGTTCGATGTTGATGCATGCCTATCAAGTCACACTTGAATATCGTTAATTATATGACTGAAAGACTCGGAACCTTTTTGTACAATCTCACAAGCTTGATCTTGTTCTCAGCAAATGTGTGCCTTTTTTTCTGGCGTGGGTCCCGCTTATGCAGAATCTGCTTCTCTTGTCAGATTTATCCATGTTTTCTTATGTGAGGCAAGGTCTTCATATATCTCAAGATGTCGCAGGTCACACTTGATACGATTCATCCACCTCACTGGGCCTACTTCTGGGTGTTTAACGTAGTGAATCCACCGCCAGGGCTAACCTTGTGACAAGCCTTTCCTTCTTTTGCGCATATGCCCATACAATCGTAACCTGTTTCCCTGCATTTTCTGGCAGTTGAAACTAATTTCATTTGGGCTTATATAGTGTCACTGATGTGACCCTTCACGGCGACTTCTAAGGTGCATCGTAGCATCGCATCCACGGCACTGAGCCTGCGCTTCTCTTTCAGCGTACACGGTCAGCGTTCACTGCCATACATGCTGCTGGAGGATAACGGTCCAACAGTTAAAGGCACCGTCCACCCAAAATGGCGTCGATGAGATTTTGATGCCGATTAGTACAACTCGCGTGGCAAAAGTTGCTTCCGAAGGGAGAAAATTGCTTGAAAAATCGCTCGGATGACAGATTTGCCACGTTGGCTCCTCCCCTTTAAGTGGGCGTGACGTTCGTCCCGCCCATCCGTGCGCGTCCAACCAATCATGGTTCCGAAGAAATCGCTCTGCGGGTTCTAAAAGCTGGGGTTTTTCGTGGTTTTCGCGGATTTCCTACTTGATATTCGGAATTAGGGGTATGAGAAGGCCCTGGAACGGCAAAAACATGGATGTCGAAATTTTGGGTGGACGCTGCCTTTAAGGCTTAGGGCGCACTGACATCTTTTCGTCGCTAATCCTGTTGAGGATCTTCATTTCTTGGGTTATTTACTGTACTATCGCGGCGTAAAAAGGCTTTGATTGCAAGCTATTTCAGAACGAACTTCAGTTATGAAAAGAAGTCTAAACTCGGGATTTTTGCCAAAAGGAAAACCGGAGCCCTGATCATGACGAAATAGCACAGTCAAGAAAATTTGTATTATCGTTGCGCCATGATGCTAAGTAGCTCACAGCAATTGCAAAAGCGGAGCTTAGAGACATTGTCTATGTTGTAAACAAAAGCATGGATAATGTAGCGAAGCTCGAAAATTACGCTACAACAAGATTTCAAAAAATTCTCGCTGGTACCTCTCTGCAAGAAGTCACTCAAGCTTTTTCTATTCCACTTCGATCAAGTTTTCCACCTTTATCTTATCTCCGCTCCTTCCTTAGACGAAAAGAGCTGGTGCCATTCTCAGAAAGCTTCACACGATTTCATTTTTTTATAAGAGAAAGAACAGGACGCAATTTACAAGCTGGTTCGAAGCTTCTTCTTGCGAAGAATTTTTCCATTGTAACTTTTAAACATCCCAAGAGATTATAGGAATGGAAAAAGCAATCAACTGAAAGCCAAGAGCAGCGTCGGGCAAAAGCTCGATATTTTTCATTTTTTGCTTACCGGTTTATCGCTAAATCCGAAAATTTATCAGAGAATCCATACACCGGAGCGGACTTTCCCAAAATCTATTTTGAATTTGGACAAGTGAAATAGTTCTTGTCACGGCTTAGACTTTGAGTCGCTGTAGAGCCCAGAATCCTAACTTTGGCGGCATGCGCATTTTGTGTCGAGGAGGACCCGAACCACAGGGCGTAAGTTTTCAACTTTCCGACCGTATTTCTCCTTCTGACCGCACACGGCCTCCGAGATTTCTACAAAATCTAGCTCTTCCAAGAGCTGCTTACTAGTAATATTCATGTCGATTTTTGTCTACAAAATTGGCGTGCCCTGCATATGATTGCAACACTCTTATTTTTGTTCTGGAACATTCTTCATTTTGGCATACAGCTAACAATATCAGTACTTATTACTGATAGGGAATGACAATAGTTTATTTGTCAACCAAGCTACAATAAATGCGGAAAATCTATATGACAAGAAGGGCTGCAGCCAAAGTGAACTGAATTCTTATCATGTACAATGCAAACAAAGATCAACCGTCAGTTTGTGGGGAATGCATAGGAAAAGAGGAGAACAACGGGATCATGAGACTAGAACTTATTCAAACTGACGGCTTACCCCTCAAACTTGAATTGCAAACCAAATTAAAATAGAGTCGTATGAGAATAGAATACAAAGTTCAAATCTGAATCAAACGACAAATTAATTAGGGGTGAGTGGGTAGAAATCTGCTGATGAAGATACGCAGCTCATTCGAAATAATAATTAGCACTATGCACATAACTACAGATTCCAAAAAAATAGTAAAGCAAGTTCTGATGTGCTTCGGTTCTCATTTGTAATGTTGCTCAACTACACAGCTAAAATTAGCAACTAAGACAACATATGGCACATCGTAGCAATGAACTATAAATGTATCTCAATCTGGGATATAGTATCTGACAACGAAAATGCGTTACAAAGCTATTCAAGTGTAAGCAATGTGAGAAAATGGATTGACAATCCGACAGGGTAACAGCATAGAAGATTTCGAACAAGAAAGAGATTGTATTGTACAAAAAAAAATATGGAAAGATGAAGTTCAGACAATAGCATTTAGCATGACTTGAGATTTTCATTCACCTTAGTGGAATTAGTACCTGCACGTAGGTTACTGGGAATAACCCACTTCTTCCATCCAAACGACCCTCGAACCAGTTTTCGTCGACTTGAGAGATTAACTCGACTATTTGGCCTTCTTTGAGGTTCAACTAAAATGAGCAATAATATCCTTCTTTTCCTATAAAATCTTTCTATTGCAAATGTGCCGGTGCACCATCAAAAGCACCGTCCACCCAGACTTAGGAAGGTAGTGAGATTTTGATGCTATGTAGTAGGAGGTCCCTGATAATTGCCCAAAATCCGACGCAAGGAAATTTTTTAAATGCACCAGAAAGTAAAAGCGGCCAAGGTGACGCTACCAACCAGTATAGGTAGCTGAAGACAATGAGTGCAAAAATGAACTTCAGGGCAGATAAAAATACAAGAAATCTTATATTCAAAATAAAGAAAGGGTTCACGACAATTCTAGATACATGAAATCCCAATCTGGGCCCTCCGTTATCTTCAGACCGCCCACGTTGATGGGCGGAGCCCATGGCCGTTTGTACCTTCTAAAGTAATTTTCCGCTTTGGTATTTATCTTTTGCAACGGGAATTGAGCGATTGCTTGGTCAAGCTCCGCTATTAAACAGACATCAAACAGACAACAGACACAGACGTCAACAGACCAAAACATCACCATCCTCAACTTGGGTGTATGCTACCTTCAAAATGTGAGGGTGAACGCTTCATGTCAACAGTATGTTGATAATTGCTTAAAAAAACACATGCACAACTTCGGCATCAACAATATCCTTAACCTCGAAAAGTATAGCAACCGTCAACAACACATTTTTCACTTTGACCATACAAAAGCCTTTCAAGATAAACCCACTTCTCCATCGTTTTGTGCCTCAAAGTCGAACATCGCTTTTGCAGAAGGCTTCTGTTGTTGCTGCATTGGTGGAGCAGCAGCAGGTGGCATTGATGGAGGCGCCCCATTCGAATACGGTGCTGGCTGCTCGTATCCACCATGTGAACCGATCGACATGCCATCCGTAGCAGGTGACCTAAATGAAGAACTAAATGCAAAAGTTGGTTCTGCAGTAAGATTGGGCAACACACACGAAGAAAACAAGACTCACTGATTTAATAAAGTACAAAGAATCTGTTTCAATAATATGCTATCACTGACTGTAAAAAGAGTATTAGAAAAAGAGGTCCACAATGAAACAAAACTAGTAAGTGGTTCTCGTCGAAAACAGCTGACATTGTAAAACGACATTAGTTCAGTTTTTGCATAATAATAAACTATAATTCAAAGACAAAATATAACATGTTGCTTGCTCTAGTTTCTTACTCAAAAGTGATTACTTGAAGACTGAAACATCACCCCAAAATCACTGGAGAATGCATTTGTCATTGGAAATCTTGGATGCTTGATCAAAGAAGTGGGAAAAAATTAGAAGAAAAAAGAAAAATCATGATTAGAATGCCGTAGTTATGGTTAGTATAGCGGCAAAAAATGGATTAAGAGCTAAACACTGACCTTGAACGGGGTGTCCTGTTAGTTAGTACTGGAAGTGGAACGTGCTCCGTTCGCGGGCGGCATGTAGCTTCCTTTATTCTAAAAGACAGATTACTTATTAGGGAAATGGATTTCCTAACACGCTAACGGAGGCACACTTTACTACGAGTCCCGTTGACGTGTAGACTTCTCGTTTCAATGGATCAAACGCTAGAGACTAAGAAGAAGAAAATATATGGATTAGCAGAACTAGCAAAGAAAACACAACTTGTGGATGCTTCATCGTACCTCGATGAAAGTTGCGCCTGCAACCCCTCAAGTACTTGAGTGGTTTGCCGATGGAACTCCAACTGCGCATCTACCAATGCACGAAGCTGCGACACTTGCTCAACCTAATGCAGGTATTTCACGAACTTTAAATGAAGGATTTACAAAGCCTCGACTTACGTCATTGCTGAGCACATTGTACATAGCCATTTCCGACAACCGCTTAGACTCTTCTAATTTTTCTTCTGCTTGAATGAGCTCATCATCTAAATCATTGTAAACGATAATGGGATAGGTTCCAGTAGCATGTCAGACGCACCTCTTCGCTGTTGACGTTTTTTACAGTCATAATCCAAACGCCTTCCCTTCAGTTTCGTGCGATGATGCTGAAATTATCGCTATTAAGACTCTAACATATTTGAAACCAGAAGTTAGCTTCTGAAATTCCAACAAATTCGGAACCAGACGTTGAAGTCACACCAAACAGTCTCTTACATAAGCAAAATATGTTTTGAAAACAACAATTCATCTCATGAGTAACGGCAATGATTTTGCGAAGGAAGAAGAAGATATAAAAAGAAGCTAAACAGATATGCTCGTAAAAACTTTGTAAGATTCACAAAAACTCACGTTCACATCTTTCAGTTCATTGTTTTGGAGATGGGTTAGAGGATCAAGAAAGTTGTGCTTCACATTCTCTTCCATCTGATATTTGATATCCGCCATATGGCGATATGCTTCTGCCGCTTCCAGAAGCGCCTGCAAGTCGATATTATTCCTCTAACAAAAAAAAAAGAGATGTAATGATGGATAAATTTTTTTAACCTTTCCCAGATCACTCATATCACCTAAAGCACTGCCATACTTGTACATTGTATCTGCCAACATCCCTTCAGTTTGCGGATAGGGAGCTGTTTTTACAGTGCCGCGAACTTTGGAGATGGCACCCATCGTTGCCATCTTTGCTCGGGTCGCTGAACTCATTCAAATGAGAATGTTATTTCAGACAAGGTTAATGACATTTTCGGAAAAAAAATATAGGAACATCAACTTAGCTTTTGGAAGAGAAGCATACCTGGATTAGGTTGCAGATATTCGTTTGTACCTGCGATAAGAGCACTGATTAGCTCATACGTTGTGTCAATATGCTGCAAAGTCAGAAGATAGACACAATCCGATAAAATGGAAAAGTCAAAAAATTACAATGTAAACTATACCTTCTCCATCTCATTGTACTGGTCGTCAAGTTTCGTGGCTTCGGCAGCACCCACCGTTTCTGACAGGTACTAAAACGAAAATACTCTCTTCTAAGTGGATGGCTCTCTATCTGATAAAAGAAATTCCGAATGTACCTGGTTCGCCTTATTGAACTGCTTCCGAAGTCCAGAGAACGACATCTCTGTGGGTAAGTATAACTGCTCAAAGACGCAGTAATATTAGTAAGCCTGGAAAATACTAATAAGCTTTGTGCTCGACAAACTTTATGATACTCAATGAACGACAAAATTGCAAATTATGTCACGAATAAAAGCGATAGTAAGGATAATAGCAGGAATGAGAGCGAATAGCTTGAAAGAAAAGCAGAGAGATGAGAAAAAAATTTACGATTGAGTTTGTTTCATTTTTGTAAAAACGATTCCCTACGCAGAGATTCAAAATGATAATAAAACTGCTAGATTATCATAGCAAAGGAGTTCAGCAAAGATTGCAAGGTTTGTTCTACGTTTTATGTTTACGCGAAAACCAGTGCATATGGATCGTGCAGAGAAGCCGAGGTGGTGGGCACGTTGGGCCGTTCTTTGTAGCCTCAGAAAAAACTAGACGCACTAGCAGTGACGACAATAAACTAGCCGTACGATTACTACGGCCAAATTATCTGCGTCGGACCATATGAACAGAAAAAGAAAACGAGAAGCAAGTCATGCATCTAATCAAAGGATGTAAGAAGTCAGAGATAGTGAGTCTTCGAGAAAGACGACAGAAAATGAGGAAAGCTGATACTAATGCAATATGTCCGTTAGCCAGGATACGATTGTTCAATCGCATCCAAGCATGCATAGTGGTCTTAACTCAAAAAGTCAGATAAAGAAATGGTATGGGAGACTGATAAAGTGTTTCAAAATGCAAATCGAATAGTATATTCTTTAGAGATTAGAGACATATATGTACGGCAAAAATCGATAAGAGGGTAGTATGAAACAATGAAGGTTAGAAAAAGTGAACAGAGCGAGATGTATATATGAAACCCAATACTGACGAGCGGCATTGGTTAACATAAGCCGAGAAAAACCTCACTGCAGATAAATATTTATTGCCCACGTAATTGCAAGGAGTCGAGTGGCGTTTCATCACACAGAAACGTATTACAAAACTCAATACAAGCCTGAGTAGAACTTTTACGACAAAGATTATGGAAATCAAGAAAAATATGTTGTATACCCATCAAATCAATGACAATTTGATTGTAAGGGCTGAAACTAATGGAGATTACATTAGTCACTGACCACCTCACATAAGAGTGACAGGAACTGTGCAAATGATAACCAACAGCAAAACAATTTTTTGTGGACAAAAGACAGATATGTCTTTATTTTACGTAATCACAGAATTACCGATATTGATTTGCAGTTTCTTGCTCCGCGGGGTATCAGCTACATCCAAGACAAAGTCGAGCGACTTACCCTACTTGGAGATATGTAACAGCAGCACATTTCAGCGAAAAATTGCCACAGAAAGAGATTGCATGCCATGGAAGCTTGCTGTCCTCAATGCTGCCACATTCCACATTAAAAATGCAATATCCGATTTTACTTGCACGGCAGCTTGAATTTCGCGATGAAAAATGGACCCAAAAAAGTATCGAATTATGAGCGAATCGAAGCACAAGTGGGCACAACTGGAGTGGGCAAACACAGACAAGCATGTGCTCGTCTGAACATTCTCTTGCTTCCTCTGCTAATGCATTTCACGCATCAATAATTCAATCGATGTCAGAAAATAAAGCACGAAGCGAATATAATTTTACAGACCAGACACCACTTTGCGACCCAATAATTTTCGCAAATACAGAGTGCGATTAGGTGCGAACGCAGGCAGCTGTCGTTTATCCCAGCTCATCTAGAGCTTTGCAAAATCTATACAATTGCAATGAAAAGTGCACAATCAGAGACAGTACACATCGACTTGATGAAAAAAACGCAAAACCGCTTTTATGATGTGACGCTGGCTATTTCCCACCTAGAAGTATGAATTTTATGATTCCGAAAAATGTGCGAAGCGTCGTAAATCTTAGCCGTACAGCAAACATTCCCACAGCAATAAACGCTAGTGCATTTTTTAACCTCCTAGTAGAACTTGCACAGCATTCAGTCACGCATCAAGCTACGTTGTACAGCTATTTCATGTAGCATACGCAGAACCTGTTATCTAAGCTATTCCCGAATATCAAGGTATCTCAAGCGGTTTCGGTGTGATCACGAGTATGGTAAAGCATGCCGGATATGGCTGTCAGAATCACATTTTGGCAAGTTTGCGCAAATAATCTTTGCCTTGATGTTTTGAATTCGCAAACTTTTCCAAACAATCCGAAGCACGACTGTGGCGAAGCAAATGCTAGGATCAGAAAAAAGCTTAGGATAGGGAAGAGATGTCGTCTTTACGATTCATACTTCGTTCGGTTGTGCTCCATAAATAGTCAATAATCAATGATTTGGAAAGAAGTCAATCAATACTGCTATGAAAAAAAAAAGGAACTCGCACCGTTTTGGATTCAGAACACAAGGGGAGGGGAAACTCTAGGCCTGGCTAGGGTAAGTTCCGCGAGTACGGAAAAAGGAAATGAATACGTGAGGAGACCAAAGCAACAATAAAAAAAGAAAATGATCTAGCAGGTTCAAGTAACGAAAACACTTTCCTATTCAAACTGCATCCAGTAGAGCCAAAAATTTACTATCAAGCAAAATGCAACATCTTGGCCCTTGTAACCAGATCGCTTCCTGTAACCGTTACGAGAAAATGATAAAAACTAAATTCTGAAAAACATCGCCACCACAAAAGATACCGAGAACGACATTAAATAAGGATTGAATCAATATTAACGTGTATTAGCAAAGATACAAGTTCGCAGAAATTTGTTAGAAGATTCAAGATCAGCAACCTCTACAGAATAAGATACTCGGGAAAGTGAAAACTAATTAATTGGGCAAAATTTTCTTAAAAATGAGACGCAGTGGACAAATTTCCAAAAAAATCATAGGGAAGCAAAGGTTTGAATGGCATAGGAATTCCGGAGTGCTTGAGCGATAGAGAAGACTCGTAAGTCCATTCTACAGGATATTTCATGGCCTCGGCCAGACTTCGCTCAAAAGCGCCCAAAAGCGCTTAAAAGCGTTCAAAAGCGTCCCAATTTCTCCAATTCTCTCACCTCTCTTCACACGAAAAAGCAGGGAGACATCAGATAAATTTTCGCGCTTTTGGGCGATTTTGGGGCTTTTGGGCGCTTTTAGAGCGGTCTGGCCGGAGCCTAATAGATGCGTTTTCCCTGAGATATATGGCGCTCTTGATGCGCTGCCATGAAACTGGGCACTTCCGTATAAATGGGAAAACTCTGGCCACTCGAAGTCACAAGCAAAGTCTTCGAATGTGAGGCATTGGTAATTCAACATATTGGCCTCTTCTGAGAGTGAAGATGCGAAAGTAACCACTCAAATTCAAAATAGTCGCAACAAAAACACTTCAAAACATCGAGCATGTCGAAGACGCGCATGAAAAAGAATCGATTCTTCGCGAACATAAACGGAAGAGCCCCTTAGGTCGGAGAAGGATGCAAGTTTTCAAAAAAAGAAGTAAAGCCTTTGCAGGTGAAAGGGATTGCAGAAAGGAGACAGCCTAGAGACGCAACAAAAATGCCCACTCCTTTTGAATTTTTGAGCTATTTTCACAATGTGAAGTGACTTGATTTTCAATTAAGAAGAATACTAATAAAAAAGTTTCATGAAAACCATCCCGATATTCAAGAACGAGGAGAATGGAATGAACTTCTCTAGAGGAAAACGGAAAGCAAGAAGAACATAAAGTGGAGATTCCGGTTGAAGAGAGTAGAGCAAGAATCGATGCGGTGATGGACTGGGTGCGCCGAGGCAACTAATGATGAATCTACGTTTCGGCATAACAAACATAGATATCGGACTCGGATAAGCAATGTTCGTTCCAGTTTGTGAAGCAACATACCAGATCCATACAAAAAACTCAACATACCAGACTCATTCCAACTAAGTGCAACAGAGCTCAAGATCTCACACATATTCAAGAGAATGATGAGCCTTTTTTTCACAGGATGATTAGTTGCTCACGTATAGAATCTATTATGACAGTTGATAACTGCATTGTTTGCCCAATGCGGGCCAAATGACTGAAAAATGCGATAGGATCATATACGGATGCTCAAAAGAAAGAACGAAACGAATCAGTGTGATTTTGTTTACGTAATGCAGACAAAGGATACGTTTACAATGACATCATTGCGAAGATCCAACCTAGAATGTTTGGAATGAAACATTAAGAAGTCTTTGCGAATGAGAAAGAACGGGAGAAGGAATGTATCGCAAATCTTTTATATAAGAGAAAACTGTACAGCATCGGCAAGACGACTCCTTTTTGATTTAGACTTTTCATTTTATTCTGAACCGCTTTAACTGATTCATATTCAACAGGAGACTGTAAAGAATGAAGGGGGTCAAATATAGTGAGTAGAACCTGTTGAGTAGCCGCATTTTCGGCATGAGTCAATTTAGATGCCGGAAAAAACATCATGAAGCCTGTCTGCCTTCTTTATCTCTCTTCAAAGCGTTGCATTCTCCTTCGTGACCGACCTACCGAACTGGAAAAAGTGTGAGAAGAATCAAGAAAAGAAATGTAAATGATGTCACAAGATTAATCACCAGTAGCAGTTTTTTATCTCAGACAAAAAAATGTCTGCGCCACTCACTCGATCTTGTGGGCAGATTGAGTAAGCACGCTGCAACGAGATGGCCTCGAACAATACTCGATCCAACCTCTAACAGACCATCGATATTTGCTAAACAGCTGACCATTCGATTCAGATTTCAACGACTTGACAAGCGAGTACAAAATCAGGACGCTGGCGATGGGATAAAATCGCTGACGTCATAATGTAACAAGACATTCATCCATCAAATGGTGCAGAAGCCATCAATTTAAGTGAGCTAGTAACTCTATCCGATGGCTTTGGAGGCCTTCACAGAGTCAACTGAATCAAAGGACACTCACCAGAGGAGAAGAGATTCCAGTCCCTACATAAAAAGATATCATGTGCAGAGTAAAAAGCGTTAAAGCCAGGCAAGCAAGCAATTCAATTAAGTACGTGTGACTAGTTACAAATAGCTAGAATCGATGTTGAGCATGTTGGGAGGGAGCGTAGGATCGGAACGGAAGGATTAGTCTCTGTTTGATGAGCTCAAAAAAGTATCCTTTGAAATAGGAGCGAAGGCTTTTAGGTTAAAAAGATCACGAATTTATTTTTGCGAAACAGAAAAAGCTTCTATTTCGTGGCAAAAAGACACGCGCTTTCGTCATAAGCAACCTGTTTTAGCTGAGCTGACAGCCCTCTATCAGGTGTCCGATCGATGCGCGTAATGATGAGAACTCACTTCACTATCAAAAGCTGGAACGTGAGAAAAGCAATAAAAAGAAATGAGGAATAGGTGAAAATAGCCTACAGTCAAAAACGTACACATTGACAGGTGGCAGCAAACTTGCACAAATGGCCTGGTTCCTGTCAAAATACTGATTGCGAAAAAAAATGAATGGCAGCGCCTCTCGCTATTTGGCAAAGGCGATGATTTGGAAAAAAAGTTGTGTTTTACCTATAAGGAAAGTAATAAGATCTGCCTTCAGATAACAGATAATAATACACTTAGAAAAGATGAGGATAGCGCAATGATAACTCCATCAGAAAAAAAAAATATAACCAAATCCACTAAAGGGAAGAACGATATTTCTTTCGCAGATAGAACTTCCCAGCACAGCGCAAGACAATAGTGTGATAATCACATAGTGAATCGGTTTGACATGCAACAACTCCATTCAGAGATGTGAAAAAAGTAAACGCAGCTATTAAGCTCAATAGCTCTGCGACTTAACTGACCTTGTGACAAGCGTAAGAAAAAGCAAATAGCGTACATACTCAGACAAATCTGCGCGCAGGCGGCGCGCACTGAATCAGCGAGCGATGTACCTTCCCGCCGCCTGTGTGTGCAGTGCGCGCCGCCTATGGATTGAAGGGCCGCCGCCTGCGCGCTACGAGGCAAATTTTGGCAGGAATCTGCTCGGATTTTTGTTGTCGGTCTGAATATCTTATGCTTGTTGGACAATATGGTTTCACAACTATTTTATTAACGAATAATATCTACAATTTTCAAATTTGACAGGTTTTAACACAAATTGCAACAAAATACAGTATTTACAGGATAAGGCTGTCTTTGACAGCTGGCATTCAATACTATTAGCTTAGGTAGTACTTACAAAATTCACAAACTCAAAGTACAACAACAAGGTATTTACGTTCAAATGTGATATCAACAGGACGTGTGTATGAAGTAATGAATACAATGAAGTTGATAGTAACTAAAGCAACAGTATGACGAGATAACTTGAAATAACTGCCAGTAAAATCACTAAGTACTTTGATGAATAAACTGAACAGTATACATAGATATGAATGCATAATATATGTACAGACTTAGAGGAATAAAATATGAAAATGCGATAGCAATGAACAAAACGCGGGCATGCTTGATCAGCCAGAATTGAATGCTCCTGGAATTCATATACTCAATTCAATTACAGGAATAAAACAATTGGATGGCGGAAATATGATGGGTATAAGCATGAAAATTGGGATGAATGATGAGACATGAACAAATCTAAGACATGAAAAATCTGGATCAGCCTCGTCCTCGTTAGTTCTCGTAATGGTTTTTGTTCTATCAAGAGTTGATTCCATCAGTCGGTCTAGGCGCATGCTGTGGCGCTGAAATACACGCTATTAACAAACTGAAGAGAAAAAGCAATAAATATTGACGAATGCAGAAAAAAATGCATTTTTTCACCTCTTCAAGATAAATAAAGTCAGGGCTGAGGTCCCACGACCATAAGTTGTCTTGATTCTTGGTATTTGGAGTCATTGTAGATCGGTGGCTGAAACACAATGATGTTTTTAAACAAAATGCCTACTTTGGCTTCAAAAAGCAAGACTTACTCTTTTGAGGTCGACTTTTTTTCGGCATTCGCACATAGCCATCATTGTACTAAGGTAGTTGTGACCTGAATTAAACTTTGCTTTTATCTTGTGAAAAAAGAAGAGAAAGAAATAGCAACGGAAAGAAACGAAGGAGGCGCAACGACGCAAGAAAGCTTATTGATTGAAAATGAGCGTCCCTGTGTCACGGGGTCAATATGATTAGGAACCAGAGGGAGGATAAAAGATATGGAAAACTGACTGAGAAACAAGAGTGAATATGGATTAAATATAAGAAGACGCGCTAAAAAAGGCAAAAAAAATCGCATACTTGATTTCAAAACAATTTAGAAACAGAAAAAAGAGGTGAAACAGCAGAGTAAAAGTGAGGTAATAAACAACACAATACTTTGTATGAAAAAAAACAAGGAGGAACGAGGAGAAACAATTATCTGCAAAAAATTCTGCATTTGCGCGCGGAAGCAGCGTCCTCCTCCGCTTACGTGAAGCTACAGAAAGTTCATTGCGCGCCGCCTGCACGCACATTGTGTCTGCGCGCCGCCTGCGAACATGCATTGCGCGCCGCCTGTTGGCTGAAATCAGTGCGCGCCGCCTGTACGGTGCAAGGTCACGCCCACAAATCACGGCCCGCCGCCTGCCCTGCTGGCCGTGAGTGCGCGCCGCTTGCGCGCAGAATTGTCTGAGTAGACGTGGACTGAGTCGCAGTTACACGCAAATTTAATTCACTCGCCGCACTGTAATCAATTTACATGGCTAATGAAAGTAAAAGCTGCGGTTAATTCTAGGCAAAGTGAAAAAGATTCACGCCAAGTTGCAAAGACCTCACTGGCTCAAATTCTTAGAAAACTTTGATCAAAAACGCAACTTTGAGCAAATACTGACAAAACTCCCCAGATTCGCATAAAATCCCGAGATACGATAGAATGAAAGAACTTATCCCTGCTGTCACATCATCATCCTCAAATGAGCAGCAGTACCAAAACATACATGAGAAGAAGACTAAAAGTCCTGCGTTGACAATCTGCAGATTTGAGAACGCGTGGCAGAAATAAAGAGGGCGCGATTGCGTACAGCACGAATTTCGAGATTATAGGTTCGGCTGATGAAAGAGAGTCCGGCCACGGCTCCGATATAGAGACCATATGATTAGAGGAGGATCTGGAACACACATCAGTAAAGCTGCTTGTGCTTTCTGCAAATTCAATAAGTCTTATATGTCATTCTGTCTATGGGACTAAGTCTAAGAGGATGATGACTCAATTCTAGCACAAAGCTTGACCTTTTTTCATGTTATGGTGCGAGCAATGCAGGGCTTGAAAGTACAGCTTATTGTTAGTAGATTTGGGTCTTGATATAGTGTTCTTACTTTGCAGACAACACTCAAGCGTGGAAAATGGCTGTGGGGCGCAAAACTAGAAATTATGCGCTGTGGACTTTAACTCAACAATTGCAGCTTGATAAAATATATGCTCGAATTTTAACGTGAAGCCCCGCATTGTGATCCGGAAAGCTGTGAAAGAGATAAGGCTAGAGGTATATGCCCATGGATTCAACTGGCTTGGCGCTGGAAGGCGGGGCTTCGTGATCTAATTAAGGATTGGTAATGATCAGAGAGCACGCGCGAAGAAGACGCAGACTGCGTCGCGGGCGCGAGCGGCCAATTAGGTCACAAAGCCCCGCAGTCCAGACGCCAAGCCAGTTGAATCAAAGGTTATCCATAGGCGAAGGTTTGTCTTACTGTTCGATACTCGCACGAACATGTAGGCTAATGTCTTGAAAAAGGTTCACCGAATTTTCGACTACTTCTCTGTGCTATCGCAAATTAGGTTTTGGATTTCACGCTTCCTGAAACTTTACAGAATCATAAAATCCGGGATTTCTGCTGTAGATAGCTCATGTTGCAGCTTCAAAGATGCTTCATCCTTAGCGCTTTGCAGAAAAAGAAACAACCTCCAAAACAAAAATCAGAAAACGGCGCGAACATTCCAAGAGGGGGGATGCGAGTGACAAGCAAAGTCGGACCTAACATATGTGTACCCTATTTTCAGATGTATAAGCCGGGGGGTTACATCGACCAGCCCGAACACGCCAAAGGACCTCGCAACCAAAGGACCCTACACCGTGCTGCGTATTGCCTGAAGGAATCGTGCGGCATAAGGATCGCTTCTCGAAACACAATGAAGCGGCTGAGCAGCTCGTTTAAAACTTTGAAAAAGTGCGGCTTATACACCTGATAATAGGACGAATTCAGTTAATCCTGCATTCAAAAGACCTTCATACGAATAAGACTTTTGAATTTCTTCCAATACCCGGTGGTGATATGACTCTTTCCTTGGCTATATCCATTGCTTTGAAGTATTATAACTACTGAGCTTCTTGATTACTTTTTTAATAGCGCTTACACAAATAAGACATGTGAAAAAAATTCAAAACACATCACGGTGGCAGCTCCCTAATGCAATCATGTGCTGCAAAATGTGCGATGGTAAGACCACATACAGGTGTCCCAAAAGTAAGTACACACTTTTCAATCGTTAATAACTTTCTTCCCGTTGTGTCTTTTTCCACCATTTAACTACCATTCTGTAGAGGAGGCTTCAACTTAGATTTGCAGTATCAAGCGAATCGCCGATCGCTCTTCGTTACTGTAGGATTACTGTAGGAGCTTCGACAAGGATTCTAGGCCATTGAAAGCCGTTTTCTGCCTAGGAACAAAACCAAACAAGCCAAAAACTCTTATACTATAGTAATGGAAGCCGCTAATTTCGAACATAACATAAAGTCTTTTCTTTACTGTGATGCTTATTTCAAAGTTATCCCAGGTAAACCGTTATAACTGAATTTTCAGTATTTGTCAGAAGTGTGATTTTACCGTCAAAAAAGCTGAAAACAATTGTGAAAAGTTGTGTAGTGGAATCAGCGTGCGCGAAAACCCTAGTAAGACGATTTTTCAGATTTTTTGAAAAATTTTCTGTCAGATGGCATATTTCACAAAAGTTCCTCATGCCGAAAGTCCTTACCGTAATCCTACAGTAACGAAGAGCGATCGGTGATTCGCTCGATACCGTAAATCTAAGTTGAAGTCTCCTCTACAGAATGGTACTTGAATGGTAAAAAAAGACCCATTGGGAAGAGAGATATTGACGATTGAAAAGTGTGTACTTACTTTTGGGACACCCTGTATACTTTGAGTTCACGCGGGAAAGTGTACGCGCTCTCCCACGCCATTCAAGTTCTTTCAAGTCTGGAAGACGATCGAAAGGCGCTTATTGATCGGTTGCCTCTGAGTGAGAAAGCAGAAAAGGTTTAAATCGATTTTTTCTCCTTGGTTCCAATTATGAGATTCCCCATTAACCTTCTAATATAATGACAAAACTTTCGGCTCAAAAGCTTTGGCTTTGTGAGATATGAATCCAGTCAGGCAATGAGAATTGCCGCAGCCCACGCATTTCGATACACCCGCTATTTGAATCGAAACAACTTCGATATTGATATTTTGATCGATAAAAACGGAGAGACTGTTACCATTAGGTAATTTATCAAGCGTATGGACTGGCCATGCCTGCGGCGGCTGCGACGCGTGGCTAAGGCTGCGGGAACACGACTTGTACAGGTGCGATGTACTGCGGCAAGCGTTTCCCGCGCGCTGCGTGCTCCGCATTGACGGCCAGTCCGTGCGGTCGATGATTTACCTATAGACTTTGCCTCCAGCACATCTACTGTTCTTGGAAAATTACTGTCGGGGAGATGTCTTACAAGGAAAGGATACTTGGTGACTTCGGCAATTGGTATGAGATGTATACCATAGGATGCACCTCGAAAAGCTGATTCTAAATATGTGCTCGAAATCTGCGAAACGATCATGTGAAGGCAGTTATGAACTTTTTTCGTAGAAAATTTGCATACATTTAGGTAGTTAAAATCACCCAATTTGATCTATTTTACCGTTTGAAGCTATTGAGTAGAATCTTGAAAGGAGTAACGTTGTATTTATACCCATCTAAACCATATTCAGCATTTTAAGAGGAAAGAAAAATTTGTATTAATGATTTTCACCTTCCGCAGTAGCGCAATTGATTTTTGAAAAAATAAATAGAACCCCATCCAGGTTCTCGTTTCGCAGATATGGAAAACAGTATTCGAACCAGCACTAAAAGGCGCGTTTTCGATGTACAAACCATTATAAATGGCCGGGGTCACCAAGTATCGTTCTCTGTTTAGATGAAATGCATGAGAAAGGGTGGGATGGTACTATCTGCATCTCAACAGCAACCATTAGCCATTTTGTAAAGAAAGAAAAATTCTGTTCGAACCTAGTTCAAAATCGAATTGATATTTGCCAGAAAGTTCCACAGAAGATGAAGCGGTTGTTTCCTAAATAGTACACAGCGCCGCTGAGGAATTTTTAGAAAAAGTCCTTTTGATGAAAAGAGTCTGCGAGTAATATTATTTTTATCATGAAGTATGTGGAACGTTTTCTTCATGAAGCGGAGACGAAATTGACGTACTTTCGGCATCGAGACGCGGCAACACGTCATTTCCGATTTCTTAAAAAGTGCTATTCCATAATTGAACTTGGGTGACGTTATGGCTTGCGTTCGTTCTCTTTGCATACCCTCAAAATTCGAGAATTTCGTAGTGGAAATAGGGCTGATATTTTTCTTGCTCTAAATGTCATTTCACGTATCATGCAAAAGTCTAGTATCAAAAAGACGAAAGGGGCTAAGAAATCTCGTTAACATATCATGAAAGTTATCCACTTGCTACTAACAATCGCAGTGTTTCTTATTCCGAAGCTTAACTCATTGTGAGAGTTGTACCTGGGTCGTAAAATAGGCTAACTTATTCCGGAAGTAGTATAGAATATGTGCACTTTCGTTCACTTAGGGCAAGTCTTTGACGGAGCACTTTTTGCTAGAAGTCTGTCGGCAACTTAGAAAGAAAAAGTGCAACTCAAAGAACTAGCAAACAGTGTTCGGCTCATTCTCAATTCATGTACTCCTCTCAAGAGTCATTGAGGAATGGATTTCGAGATGGGTTTTCGCATCATTGTCTTTTCACAGATAGCGAATAGGCATACCTAAGGATATGTGGTAGGCACTTCATTACAAGCTAGTCATCAATTTATGCATGTGAGACTATCCCAGGGTTTTCTAAACGTTTTTCCAGTCCATCACTATGAGCTGAACTGCGCTCATCTAATATATTCTTGTGACGGACAAACTATAGTTTGTCCGTCACAAGAAAATTATGATAAGCGATTAGTAGAAGTAATAGACAAATGGTTCATAAATTCTCCAGAATAAAAAGCTTGAATACCTTGTTGAATTGGATCATGCCTTCCCTTTAGACTTTGACAAAAGCTAATTTTGAAGACGTCATGTTAAATGTTAACAATAGCGATACAAGAGTGAGCTGGGCACAGTACCACATCTAACTGAAAAATTAGGCCTATTATAAATATTCATTCTAAGGTTTACATTTTCGAACAATATAGATAACAGAAAATGAGCTTTTTTCGTTATTCTCGATATCACCAATATCAAAACATTCATTGCACTTTTTTTTACTTTTTTGATAGTACGGCAGACATCATAATTGTTAAAAGACTTTCTATAACCTTCCACACTTTTACATGCCTCACAAATTGCAGAGCTTTAATATATATTCGGTCCAAACTTTTGAGAAACGCCATTACTTTTTGTTCGAATTGAGTACAATATGAGAATGGAAAAAGTAAAATGATAGGATGAACATGATAAATCAATTTTAGAATGACTCTCGTTGAATGGTTATGCTTGGATCCTCCTTTTTCATTTCTCCTAAATTGATTCAGTACTTGGTAATGAATACCAAATACCGTATACCAAATAATAGAATTCACGGAGTTGGCATTCTCGTGCTCAATACATCGATGGATGAAAGTTTAGAAGCCACTTCACGAACAAGTGGAGATCTTAGAAATGTTCGTATAAGATTTTTTGCCATGAGAAGCTGCCAAAGACTCAGCAGTGATCGTACATAATTTGGTCGAAAACATCATCTTAGCTAAGTTCTCTGTTGCTGTAGCGGTTGATTTCTCCGGACTGCGCTCCAATGCTTATATGCAGAAAAATCAAATCTTCAAAAAAAATGATTGAAGGAATCTTTAAACGCCACTGCTTGCAGGACAGCCAACCTTGCTTACAGAAGAAGTCCTTGTGTAACGATGGATGAACAGAATGACGGCAAGAGGTAAAACATGAAATATGGCAATGTGAAAGGTGCCAAATTTGTGCCACCGACTGTGCTTTTATTGCCAAAAAACAAGGTAAAGATGAGGTTTTTTGCATTTTGCTTTTTGTGTTTGAGTCATTCTAAAGCAAGTACGGGAAGATACTCACAACGAGTTAATATCTCTATCAATGCCCGCAGAGTTGTCCAGAAGTACTTAGATCTTGAGATCTCTAGAGCACATTGCACTGCTGCCACGATGAAGCTAATGTAACATGACAAACAGACGACACATTTGTCATGCATATAATCCGTAACTACTTTTAAATCTTCTCGATTTGGCAAGTACATTCATCAAAAATGGATAGCACACACCGTTACGACAGCCGGATGGAAAATGTCAGTCTGCAACTAATAATGTATTACTCAAAGTTCCGTCGTACAGTACGAAAACAGCTCATCATGGCGCAGAAAACTTTTGACATTCGTCTTGGATGACTGAAAAGGGAATAGCCTTCTTTCGTTCCAAAATTTTCTCTTACAACCTGTTTTCTGAGATTGGTAAGAATATTAATTTATCACATAATTCAAGGACTGAGATTTGTCAAAAATGTTCAGAATGTACGAAAGTTGTTAGCCCCCCCCCCCCATCTCCGAGAATGAGTCGTGGAAGAAAGTGGTCTACATGAGTCATGAAAATTTGCAAATAACTTGTTTTCACTTGTAAACAATCAAAATAATTTATGAGGGTATAGGCCTGCGAAAGAAAAGCATATCAAAATTTTTTCGGAGGGCATGGTTGGCCCCCTCCCGCTAAAATTATTATTTTTTCATCATTATACTCAATGAGCCTTTTGTCATCAACAAAGTAAACTCTGTGACAATTAGCTATGTAGTCGGAGAGAATATCATTCTTATACTTTCCCATGCCTTGCTAGCGTTTCTAGATGAGGGTAGAATAGTTAGGATTCCTTGACAACAAAAAGAACCAGGAAATTGCCCTCGTCTGATATCAAAAAATACTCTTGTATTATGCTTTTCTTCTGCTATAACCTTCAAAATACATCATTGCAGCACCCTCATTTTGACTGGTCCTAATAGAAAAAAAACTTTATTTGTATATTTACGCGTCATTTGAAAATGTAAGTAGCTTTGATTTTCTTCTGTTTTCCTGAATTTTAAAATATCATGAATGGAAAGATTACGAAGAATTTTAAAAAGCTATAAATATAGCGTAGTCGAACAAGCAATGTATGCTCGAAAACAAGCAGATCCCTTAGGAAGCTACACAGGGATGCAGTCAATACTGCAAGTTCCTGTTTTCTGTTTCGGGAATGAGAGCTTGAAGCGATGCATAGCAAAAACATCGTGCGAGGCAGTGAGAGAATTGCCAAGTGAGAAAGTAGTACATGACGATATTTTAGGAAAAATATGCAATTTGAGCGAGGGCGTCGGGAACGAATCCCGGGAAGAACTGAAAATGAGAAGAATGAAATGGGTTTTGCCCAAAATTGTGTAAACTTTATATCTTTTTTAGAATTATCCTATAATCAGATATATTGGCAGACAAGTGCTCTAAACGGAGCGCGACGCAGTTTTTTCTAGCAACTTTGGTTTCCAGCTAACTGTTCTTATAACTGCTAAAATGATAGTAGAAGCTTTGAACCTAAAATGGTTGCCCATGGCTGTGTCCAAAAATTCCAAATACGATCTTTTGAAGCGGCAAATGCTTGATTACTAGGCAAAATTAGAGGCTGATATCGAGTTTCGAACCCTTCAAATCTCAGATTTTTATGAGGTTCACTATTTACTTTACGAAGTTTTATTGAGGGCTTCCGGAAAATCACTTCAGAAATACCTTGAAGCGCTAATTGAAATAGACTTAGAGAAGTTTCGCTCTGGAAAGTCTACTATTTATAATTCCTTCTCTACCTCTGTTTAAACAAAAATTTTTCAAAATCATGAAAACAAACTTTAGATATTAGCTAAAGCTGAAGAAGGCATAAACGAAAGATTCAAAATTAGGGAGTTTTTTGAGGATTCGAAAAGCGGAAAGGCTGAATTGGAAAACGGAAGGTTTTCTTTACTTTTGACTCAATCTATTACTTGGGGCGGTAAGTTGAAGTGAAAGAACCACAGATTAATGCTTCGGCTCTGAAACATTTTGCGTGGGCAAGAATATTCGGATGCCTGAGGTGGAGGAGAAGTGGTGGAGGTTCAGAGGTGGTGGGAGGGGTGGAAATCGATGAAGCAGCGCCATAATTGCCCCCACCCTGCTGAGATATGCGGCTTCTGCGCTCTAAGAAAATGGGAAATGCACCGGAGAGGAGGCCGCGCCAGGAACGACACTGAATAATGAGCACAATGCAGTGAGTTTCAGCCATCGGATGAGGAGAGCGAAAGTGCTGCGGTCGGCGGGAGCAGTCATGCGTGCGAGGTGCCTTCGAACCCGCCGAGCTTGTCCTCTGAATTCTATTAGCTTTTTGGCGTTGTCCTTGTCGACTCTGGAGCAAATATGAGGCAAGCGCACTGAGCTCGTTTTTGAGACGAAGTTAGATGGATCATTGAGTCCAGTTATAGATTGAAAGACGGCTTATGGAAAACAAAATAGAGATTCGAGAATCTTTCTTTGAAGAACATACATTCGCCTTATTTTATCCTATTTTAGTCGCACTTGTGATTTATTACTACCACATAGTACAACCAAAGTATATGGGAAAACTATACTGCGAGTATGTTGCTTAGTAGAGAGCAGGTGAAAATATTAGAAAACTATAAAACATGCCTATATTTAAGCATGAACCAGAACAGCGTGGGTTTGAGTATTATGCAAGTTAGTGGATAGCTATACAATGCAGCTTGAGCCCTATAGCTAGCTCCTAGTGTACAAAGTTTGGGGCAGGACTAGAGAATAAAAGAGATTTCGAAGATGACTCGGTCGCTCAAATAAGTGACCAAATGGTGAAAAGCAAGGCCATAAATGTGCACCATGTAATGGGTGGATTGTTACAATCTTGGTTTCCAGCTGGAAAAATCTATTCAAATTCACAACATTAAGGCTATCGCAAGTCCACAACTTTCCGGGAGCAGTACGATGAACGTATTTTCATTTTACCATTGAGCGCAATCAGAAAATGAAGCTCTTCAAAAAAATTTTGTTTGTTTACTTTGTTCCTCTCGTGTTTTAGCATAGACCTAGGCAAGAATGGTGATAACCACTAAGCTTTGAGCAGATATGGGGAGCCATGTATGCCCTACGTTATCTAAAGGTACGGTACCACCTAACAATCCCAACTTCAGAAGTTTCAAGATTTTTTCCTCATAAATATCTTCTTGGAGCCTAAGTGTTCTCATTACCATAATTTCAACAACAGAGAACGATTTGTGCTCAAACAAATTTTTCAATGACAATAAACATTCACGAGATTTGCATACAATTTTTCATGTATACAAACAATGACCAAAATTTTCTTACCATTCGAATTATTGACATCAATGAATTTTGCAGGTTACATATATTTAATGAAGGGAAACCACCTTATGCGCCACACATGACGTATCCCAAAAATATATATCCTCATATGAGAATAGATTTTGTAGGTCTCGAGTATTTGAACACTTCCCTCATTGCTTCTGTCCAAGTTTTCCAAATTACAATAGTTCAAAGATTATATCAACGAATGAGTATAGATGTTTTATACAAAACTTATGTACCAAAAAGAGTATGCGATAAAAATTTGCATTAAAGCGTGTCCGTGCGAGATTCTAATCTTTCGTACAAACTATAAGCTTCGCGTGGCGGACTGAGATAAGAAGGTTTAATTTTTGAAAGTGACCTACATGAGATACAAAAATGTGCAAATGACTTGTTCTTACTTCTAAATAATCTGATTTTGATAATTCAATAATTTTGATAATTCAATAATTTCCAATAATTATGAAAGCCTTCAAAAATTCAAGCTGTTGTTCGTAGAAAAATTTTTTTCGAGAACATGGCAGCCGCTCCTTTCTCAAAATCAAAAGATCATGGGTCCGACTTGACTAGGTCCCAGAAAATTTTTTGGAACTGGCTTGTCTTGCGTGTCTTCAATCAGAAATTTTTGTCGAGCCAAACCCCTGAAAAAAAAGTCCTCTGACCGCGACTGGTATTTTTGGTCTTCTAAATAGCCTATCCAGTAGACCTATGATATATCGGCCAATTTTTTGGCTTAATACAAGCATTCAATCTCATGCTACCAAGAGCAAAAAACCGTATGAAGTATTCTATAGATTTGGCTTGGCCACTTCCATTAGGTTACCGGAAACATCTTGGATATCATGCTCGCATGCGACGTCATTAATATTGCAGGTTGTTGCATTTTTGATTTTTGAGGGCTACAGACTTCTTCAGACGAGTGAAGGCTTAGTGCCCACTATAGTTGTAACGAACAGAAATTTTCGCCGAATGAACGAATATCGAATAATCATTTTTTAAAATTTTTTCGAATGAATGAATATTGAATAATTGATCTTCGAAAATTCTTCGAACGAATGAATATTATTCGAATTTCGTTTTTCATTTTATTCGAATTTGAATATTCGAATACTGGCACATTCCAAAATTCGAATGAACGAATACTTGAATAACCGAACTTGATCGAATATTCGACTAATTTCGAATAAATGTTCGAATATTATTCGAATATTCGAATGCAATATTCGAATATTCGAATATTCGAATAACCTTTTTTTAAAACTCCTCGAATGAACGAATATTCGAATAAGTCATTTTTCGAAATCGTCGAATGAACGAATTATTCGAATATAGGTCTTTTTTTATTTATTCGACTATTCGAATAATCGAATAAATGGACATTCTCAAATATTCGACTATTCGAATATTCGAATAGTCGAATATTTCGAATAAATTATTCGAACACGAATATTCGGTGCTAACTATAGTGCCCACGATGAATTATTGTTTGCGTTCAAACCCCACGTCATTTGCACATAAAGAGCCCCACTAGCACATGACATCATTGCTTCGAAAATGAAAAAAGTCATTGCGCTTCAACGAAATTGCCTTCTATTAAGGTGCACAAATGGAATTCATGCCCAAATTTGATCCGAAAATTTATTGTGCACAGTAGGACGATAAGTCAAGTAATTACATCGTTAATCAAGCAGATCAACCCTAAAAATGCACACATCACGGAATTGTCAGTCGAATTTGTCTACGCTCCATGTATCTATGAAAAATCAGCCCATCACTCTATTGCTTCGGGGGAGATGAAGAAACCAAGTACTGCAATTTTCTTTAGATTCCTTCTTTAGGTGACTCTTGCAGATGTTTTTACTGAGGCTCGAATGACAAATATATTCCAGAAAACACTTCCTCTTACTGACGTTAAAGGCAGCGTCCAGGAAACTATGCCACCCCAACTAGTACCTAATCTAAAGGCAGGTCCCAAGAGAGGGGCGTCTGTGTTGAGACCATGCCTTCAGGACAAGATTCCCGGAAATCGTGTCTGTTGGGCGTTTTGCACAGTTCTTGACTGTAATCAGAGTCACGGAAAGGCCCCAAAATGACAAAAATACGGAAGCCAAAATTTTCAATGTTCTGCCTTCAAGTTGAAAACGCGATCCCCTAAAACAGGAACGAAAGAGCTTCACTTATAATTATGCATTCTTCTGGAAGCTTGAAGAACATGAAAGTCTCTGGCTTTCGGTGGCTATAGAAATTTCGGAGGAGGAGGGGCAGAGAGGAGAATCATAAAGGAGAAGAGTGCCGTTAGCTAGACTGTCTGAAAATGATTTTGAAAAGTTAACTGATTTTTCGAATGCTCACAGTCTGGAGTCCTAAATGAAGTTATTTCAAAGAATGTGATTGGATTTCTTTGAAACTCATGTTCTAATTACAGAGACGAGATACTCACTTAGTTTTACAACCTGTAGACCACTTACAAAAGATTCGTAACTATGTGGGACGAGCGGGTGGGGTTCCTGGGCCACTGATAACGTTGAACTACAAGTTTATCTAGTTTCTTCCATGTTGGGAATGCTCCGTCTTGATTTGACTATATCAGTTATTTGAAGAACATGAAATTGTGCAGGTAACTGTTTTTTTTGTAAGCAAATAAGTTCAGTAATCCATATATTTAAAACATATACATTTTCTGGAAAAAAATGGGTTATTCTGCAAACAATGTGGAGTTCCGAAAAAGTTTTTAGAAAGCGTTGCTAGAGCCTTTCATGCCTTCTCACTTGAAGAAAATCTTTCTGCCTCCTACTCTAGGAAACTTTGGGACCATCCATTAATGCTTTTCTCACTATTTATTATGGAAAATTCTACTTATTAGCCAGTAATAAACAAAGAAAACGTAGTAATAACGTACCAATAGTCTCATATTTCTACTTCTGTAAGTATAGTGCGGAATGGCATTAAGAAAAATTTGCTGTTGTAAAATCAGGAGTTGGAGGTTCTCGTTAAAACTGAAAATTCGAGATACCATTCGCTTTGCCTGAATGGGCTTCATCATGCCATCGCCATTGGAAGATTTCGGCTGAAAAAGATTTATAGAAGCCATTGAGGGATATGCTCGGGCCTTTAGGCACGTAAGCATCCATTGTGAGAGGGGGATGCTTAATGGAAGGACTGAACCATAAGCGATTATTTTTTGGCATACTCATCTATCTTGCTGGCTCCAAAGAAGAAACAATTGCGAGATGCCGAATGACTTCATTTTTGATTCTGGGGCAGAACTCTCGCAAGTTTCTGAGCAACAGCTCTTTCTCCAACGTCATTCTATCAATGAGCTCACGGGAGCATAGGGTTATGGCAGGTGCAGAAGACCGCAAAAATGAAGAGATTGCAGACCTGCCTCTCTCCATAAAATATTTAATCGGCGCTCATGAGCGGAGTCCTTGTTTCTAGTTATTTTTGGCATGTTATATTCTATAGTGGATGCATTTAGAACATCGATAATGCGTAATGTTTTCACAATTGTTAGCTTGAAAGATGTAGGAATATTTTGTTATGCTTATGTCAGGTAATGAACTTTACAAAGAAGAGCTATCAACTCGATTTATTTCATAATCTTGAGGAAAAATTTATATATGATTTTCACAACATCAATCGGAAACATTTTGGAGTTATGCGAGCTAAAATATGGGATGGAACATTGCCCTAAGCCTCTAGCAAGTCTTCAGAAGAACTCTATTCTTGGATTTGGTGAGCTCGCTATACGCTGAATTATATGGCTGGATGGGCAAAAACTGCAAGCACTGGAGAGCAGAAATCGAGAATTACTTCGTAAGCGGGGGAGGCAGTACCGGGCAGTGCAAGCATCCGTCATTGCTTTGCCAAGCAAACTAAAGAAGTGGACACAAGCACGACTCACGTGTAATATATGGATAAGCAGCCAGTGTTTTATTTCCAGCATACTTTCCGATAGCTTCGGCAGAGTGACGGATCAAATTCTGTGAGATGGAGCTTGGTTTCAGCATCATACTGACATGAGATTAATTAGCCAAATCTAAGCTAATAATAAGACATCAACTCGCTGAAATATCATGCATTTAAACAAACAATCATGCTTGATAGATCGCTTCTTTGCTATGAGGTTTAGAGTTTAAAGCGTTATGTTTCAATGCCCTAACGTTTCCTGTTTAAGACAACAAACTTTGTCATGAAGATATTCAACATGATGAGAAGAAAGAAAAATTGGTTTTAGTGGTCTTCAGAGGGTGATGGACCGGCAGTGCCATTTTTGCTTCACGGCAGTAGTGTTCGTCACGTCGAAGATGAATGTTCTCCATTTCCCACTTTTCGCTCCATCTTTTTTGGCATAACCCTCGAGATGTGGCAAAATGCAGAAAAAGCAAGTGCAAATACCCATCACTTTCGGATAAAATCACACAAATCAAGCCTTCGACGAGAAATACTGCTCAATAGGTAGCTCAGAAGCTAGGTATTCAAGACTAAGATTCTATAGTCAAAACCTTAGCAAATTATGAGTTTGTTGAGCGTATTCAAGGTGTCCCACATAATTTATCGAACGTTTGATCTGTGATCACTCTTCTATATAAGATACGTTCCTTTCTCCAAATGCTGGGTTGTGGAACTGAATTTAACTTACACTTACACTATAAAGCGACCAACGGCTGCTCTTCATTACTGTAAGCGGTAGGAATTCTGAAGATGGTTTGAACCACTGAAGGCTTAAGCAAACCATAGAATCTGAAAACTTCTGCAAAAGGCTGACCAAAGCCGCTGATACCAAATATGAACTGTGTAATTTATCGCAATGCTTTGTTGATAAGTTACGCCAAGTAAACTGTAACAGCTGTTTTTATGATACTTCCTAAAATTGTGATTACATTATCTCAAGCTTTACAAACTCGTAAAAAGTTGAAGTCAATGCGTAAAAAAACTGATAGACAACCTTTTTGATTTTTTGTAATTTATTCTAACACACGGCTATTCCACAATGACGCTTGTAAGCTGAAAGTTCCTACTCCTACACAATGACGATCGACTAGCGATTCTTCCATACCGTAAACTTGAGTGGAAGCCAATTGCACAATATGTTGTTTGAAGAAACCTTTCCATACAAAAAGTTGTTACACATCAAACGTTCAGTTCATTACTTTGAAACACCCTTATATACAGGGTGTTTTAAAAGTATGTATACACTGTTTGATTACAATATCTCTGTTCCCTAGAAGTCTTCTGCCTGCTTTCAGGTACCTTTTGTAGAGCAGGCTTCAACTTAGATTCACAGTATGGAGCGAATCAATTATCTTTGTTCACTACTGTAAGATTACGGTAGGAACTTCAGGAAGGGTTTTGAGCCATTGAGAGCCCTATTTCACCTTAAAAGCAAACCAAACAATCTGAAAACTCTTACACTAGGCTAATTAAAGTCGCTAAAACCAAATATGAGCTTTGCATTTGATCCCGTTCTTCCTTCATGACTTATGACCCCTAAACCGTGATAACTGTTTTTACGATGCTCCCTAAAATTGCAATCACACCCTTTGAAAAGCTTTACAAACTGCTAGAAAGTTGAGTAATGAAATCATTGCGCGTAAAATTCCTGGTACACCACTTTTCAGAATTTTTGGAAAGTTTTTTGAAACACGACTAATCCACGATGACGCTGTAAGCCAAAAGTTCCTACCTACCATAATCCTACAGTATCGAAAAGCGATTCGGTGGTTCGCTGCATACTGTAAATTGTCTAAGTTGAAGTTAGCTCTACAAAATGGTACCTTAAGGTAGGTAAGAGACTCCCTAGGAAGAGAGATATCAACGATTAAACAGTGTATATTGGGACACCCTGTATGCTCTTTGTTCTTTGGTAACTTTTTGGCTCACATGGAGAAGCAGCAAATTGAAGGTTTCACACTTCACGTAGATTGACGACAATTGTATACAGCACAACGACATTGGAACCGTCTTGGAATTGTCTACTATAGGTTGTAACATAAGTTTTGTACACTTTAACTTCTTACGGCGGTAAGTCGTATGCTTCGAATTTTTATACGACTCCAGGGCACCATCCGAAAAAGCAAAGCAAGCTCTACAAGATGGTAGGCAAAAGTTCGCACCAGCTTTGACTCAGCGTAAGTTTGTATCTAGAATCTGAGTCGTATTGAAGGCTCAAAAAAAAACGGGGAAAATTCTATCTTCGTCAAAAAAATCCTATGAATTTCCAACTTGCTCAAACAAATTGTATACCATATCAGACATCATATGTACCGTTCCTGTATTCTAATCTAGAAATCAAGAAAAAGAAAATTTTCATGCTTATATAAAAACAAAGCTGTGCTGTTTCCACCCATGTATTTGTAAACAGCCCTTAGAAGTGTAACCGTAAATTTTCAGCCTTCCACAAGCCCTAGTTTTCGAAAGATTAATTATACATGGAACACCCGAGTGAGGAGAGCTAAATTTGGTAATTTTCGAAAAAGGGTCTTTGGAGAGCTGAAAATTTACGTTATACTTCTAACGGCTTGTAAATACTAGACAACTAGATGAGTGGGAGCAGCGTAGCTTCGTTTTTGCATGAGCATTAAAAAAAATTTTTTTTTCAATTTATAGATGAGGAAGAAATACAGGAACATATGAGTGCCTAATATGGTGTGGAATTTGTGTGAGCAAGTTGGGGATCCGCAGAATTTTGAACGAAGATTAGAATTTTCCCCTATTTTATGAGCCTTCATTACGAAGATTCTGGATACAAGCTTACGGTGAGTGAAGCTGGTGAACTTTTGCCCACCATCCTGTAGTTTGCTGTGCTCTATCGAATGGTACCCTGAAGCCCTATTAAAGGAAGAATTGCGAGCGCGAGCTTTCCATACCTACATGGCCTTCTGGATGTGCTGAGTCCAGTGCTGTGCTTGAAAAATCAAAAAAAAAAATGCTTTTTACGACGTTTTCCTATCCTGGAGACAGCTGGAGGGGATGAGCGAGGAAATCCCGCCATAAGCAGCGACTGGCTGCAGGATACTGTAACTCCACCGATTTTGGCGGCAGTTGGCTGATTGGCTAATGCAGCCACTTGCGATGTTGGCGGAAATCCCTCGCCCATCCTCCCAGCTATCTCCTGGGTATGAAAACGCCGTAGAAAGCACTTCTTTGACTTTTAAAGCACAGCACTGGACTCAGCGCATCCAGAAGACCATATAGGCATGGAACGCTCGTACCTGCTATTTTCCCGAGCCGCTGCCTTTAAATGTGCATGACTTACCGTCGTAAGAAGTTAAAGTGTAACAAGACTTGTGTTACAACCTAATACAAGCAGCAGCACATCTTCACTCGCCCAATGAGCATCGAAGCAGCCCGACGCGTTGGCCGCAGAGGGCAGAAAATGGATGATTAGATCATTTTGTTTCAAAGTGGTTCCTTTATTACTTGTTCTGCATCGTGAAAAAGAAATTGACAAATGAAAAAAGAAACGAAAAAGTGATCCGATGTATACAGGGGACTATAACTGTTGGATACGAAAGATATATACAAAACGCGTGCATTTATCATATCATAATGACCCGATGATGAGCATCCAGTAATTCTTTTCTTCCAATGAGAACTTGAACGCTACTTAACAAAAAAAAATTGGCTGCGATCCCCCTGGGATTTTGCAATGACTGCCACTTCACTGTCTTTGACGTATAACATATTGTGTAACAATCGCATAAATTAACTTAACAAAGCTTTGATAAATGCCGTTTTCTACATTCATTATTTTAAATAAATGTGATGCCTTTTTGAAACGCAAACTCTTACGTGACTAGCTGCCATTATGAATTTATTGGGTATCAAAATGGAAAGAAACTTAACAATGGAAATAAGCGATCTCAGAGCTGTTATAAGACACTTTATCACACATATCATTCACCTAATCACAGAGAATATCACAGAGAACAGGAATTGCGATTCTGAGAGAAAAACGGAAAACCGAACAGTTCACAAAGACTTCAACAAAATTTAAACTAAATGATGAGCATCAAAGGCAGTAAGTAAATTCAAAAGCATTGTGCTATTGCAAAACTCATCGCATATTCATTTTTTGGATTGATGCAAGAAGAACATCGCGGTGCTTCCGTCGAATCTCAGTTTGCCTTCGAGTTAAGGCACTTCTTAGGCATTCGAAAAGAGGGGCAAAGTCAACTTTAGGTTTCGGAGGTGGTGTTTCGTTCCTTGAAAACGTTCAGTAAGCAATGAATAAATTGTGCCGAGGCAAGAAAAACAAAACATGAAGAGCAGACGCAAGCAGATCCCGTGATATCAGGACTATGAAGCAGTGGCGTACCGAGGGGGGGGGGCGGGGGGGGCGCGCGCCCCCCCCCCCGAGAACGGGTCGCGAAATTTTTGAAAGTTACTTACATGGGTTATAAACATGTGCAAGTGACTTGTTTTTACTTGTAAATAATTAAAATAATTTTTAAAATTTTTTAAAAATTCATTTTAGCCTTATAAAAATTTTTTTTTCGGGGGCGTGGCTGACGCCACGCCCCCTTTTTCCAGATTTTAGGGGTCGGGGACCCGGAAAAATTTTGAGAAGCACCCCAAAAAATTTTTCGGAGTGCGTGGCTAACGCCACGCACCTTCTTTAGAGAAAAATTTTTGTCGCGCCCCCCCCCGAGCCGAAATCCTGGGTACGCCACTGCTATGAAGTGAAGCTTGAAAGTGCTAGCTGGGTATCCTCGAGTTAACTAATGCACGCGGCCACTGGAAACTTCACTGCTGCTTTTGATCAACCTACCGTTACTCATCTTGAAGTTAGAAACTAGAGTTCCACAATCAATACCTTAGTCCGCCTATGTGCAGTCAGAGTATCATCTTGCAAAAAACTTTTCCTTTTTTCTTGACTTTGCGCTTTAGTAGGAAGAGAGATGAAAATTTCGGGCATTACTGTGTTTTGACATAAAAGAATTTGAATTTGTCATTCCTTGAAATCAAACTATGCGAGCGTAGTCTCTTCAAAATCCCTACGTTCATGCTATTTTAGTTGCTTTCTACTGTCATGCTTGGCAATGAAATTTGACACGTACTGTATAGCATACGTGAACCGAATTTCAAGAAAAAACTGACCCTACAACTGTAAGAGCTGGTACGGCTTGCAGCCTTTTATGTAACGTGTGGAATGCATCAGATTGCGGCATGAGCATCAACAGAGCCGACAATACCGTCGATAGCGATCGCTGATGACAGGCAGAAAGTAGATCCATTCTGACATCTGGAAATAAGCCATACCTCTATAACACTATGTCGAAACCTCAGTCACCAAAACTGTTAAGTACCAAAGCATCCATATATAAATATAACAAAATAACTCATGTTGAAGGTTCGTGATTTCTCAAAAACTAGCTCTCTGGTTTGCTGGGAGAAACTTACACGCAAGGATAGGGCTTTCAATCATATTGACCAATTTGTCGATTTCTACAAGAACATCCAATGTCATGTCCACCTGTAAAGGAAACGAAAAATTGAAACCATAGATGAGCATAGACTTATATTAGTGTTTTGAGCTTTATAATGTGATTTCATAACAATTTCAAATCTGCAAAAACAAGCATTAATCTAAAATCAAAGTATGCAACAACGACAAGCCTGGGACAACATCAGCGCAATTTCAGCAGCTTGTGCATAATTTTGTGACAAAAGGCATAAGCCAAGCAAAGCAATTGGTCGATAGCACCAACAACGAAACACGCATTCGAATAAAGAGATCGAGTCCTAAATCGCTAGATAATTATTCCTGCAAACCTTGAAAAACTCCCAACCTTGCCTTCAAGAGTTCTTAGCTGATCGCGAAGGATAAATAGTTCTGTAGCAGTCAACAATACCCCATGCAACATTGATACAACATCCTGAAACCACAAAGGAAATTCGGGAACATCACTGAAATTAATAACATACTTGTATAAAAGTGACATTTTGCTCTCTGAGCAGTAAAACGCATAGTGCTCGATAAATTAGAGCAGGCTCCATAAGTAGACAAAGCTGCCTGAATCGCACAATGCATGTTTCAGGCATAGGGAGTAAATTAATTAGGTACCTGATAATCAGTACACCCCTGTCATTGAGCAAAGCCGGTTCTGCGCGAAACATTTCGAGTAGGCTTATTGCAAACTTCACAAGAGAGGGAGAAACAGGTGCGAGCTGCAACAGGATGCCTCTACCAAACAAGTTCTTCAGAATCAAGACGAAAATAAAATTTACTAACATCTTTCACTGTACTATCGCTGAGATGGAAGCTTTTCAGGTCAACATCATATCGATCTGCATTGGACTGACAGATGTCGGACAGTAAATGAAGGTCGAGAAGAAGAACCTTAATACAGCAAACGATCACCGAACTCTATGAAAGCGGCATAAATATAAGGCCAAAAAATCCAAGAGGAGCATGTGAATAAAATTGGCGCAGAAACAAACCTCATCGGACGTGTCCGAAAGTGTACCAAGCAAGACCGGGAATATCCTGTCCATGTGAAGGAATAACTGAGATATACAAAATGTACGCAATGTATCCAATCAAGAACAAGTAACGAAGACATTTTACAAGATCTGAACATGAAGCACTGACCTGCGAGGGCATAGTCGCATTTAAATGCCGTATCCAGTTGAGTACAGCTATTCTAGTCTCGCGTTTCCCATGATTTACGAACTTCAGTAGCACTTCTGGAATAAATTTGTATTTGCTGGTGATTGAGGCTGAAATCAATAACTGGAACGAAAGGTCGAACAGAGTGCCTACCAATGACACAGTTGATAGTCTGCTCCTCCACTTTAGTGTTGGCTTCTATCAACGTCAGTAGATAATCGTTTATACTCCTAGCTGAAAACGTTTACTATCAATGCAAGAAGAAAATACAGACGTTGCACATTCATGTGCGATTCGAGCAGATTCAGAAGTCAGATACAATATCCACACCTAAGTCAGCTTTCTCGTTACCTGGGGACTATTCAACTTGACACTAAAGATTCATGTATAAGTTTGTATGAATCGTATGAGACAACAAGTTTGCATGAAAGTAAGTGATATCAACTCATGTTAGCGACTTGAACTTCTAGCACAACAAGCAAAAGTGTCGATGATCTACTCCTACTCCCTTTGACTGAAGGCTTTGTACTATGAGAGTGCAAAAGATTATAAATAGAGTTCCTAGTTACTTAAAGGCTTAAAGGCAGCGGCTCGGCAGAATGTCAACTTTGGCACATTCATCGTTCTCGAATAAGCTAAGCCTAAGAGTGTCTTTGCAGCTTTAAAAGATACCAATGACCCGTTTTCCGGCGCAGGCCTGCCCTCTAGAGAGCGATTGGCTCTAGAGGGCAGGCTGAATGAGGAAACCGTACCCATATCGGTGGCAAATTATTGGTTCCAGCAATCACTTTCGCGACCCGCCTAAACAGCATTTTTCAGGGTGGAGGACATTAGGTCGCTGTAAGAGGGCGGTCCCCGCGGTCATTTGCGACAAATACGCACCCTTGGTACATACGCGGACATGCGTTCCTACAGGGAATCCGCGCGGGACTCTTCCAAATTCGGCGACCTAATGTCCTCACCCCCATTTTTCACACTGAAAAGCGGGTTATTGATACCCTTTGAAGTTGCAAAGCACAGCCTTGGACTTAGCTCATCCAAGAAAACCGAGAACGATGAATATCTCAAAGTTGACAAACTCATTCGAGATGCAAAGAGAAAATAATATTCATAGAAGGCTCCAAAAACAAGGCTTGGAAGTGTTACTAATAGATTATGATCGTTCTTTAGAAGACATAAATGTGTACCTTTCAATGCATCACAGTCCAGAGACGGCAAGATAGCAGTCAGGTATGATGATAAATATGGTAACATCTTTTCCTTGTATATCCTTAGAATGAAATGAAATATTAGTACAAAAAGATGAGGGAGTTTGATACCGTATAAATTCGTCCATCCATATCAATGCCAATTTTCTACCCAAAGGTGGCTCGTCTTCATGAGCATGGGCCAGCAGCACGCTTACCATTTGAGAGCGATCTTCCTGCAAGCAAGACATCATCATGGGAAAGTACAGCGGGGATAGAATGTGTGACAAAGAAGTGGGTAGCACATTTTCATGATACTATATTGGAAACTCTTGGTTCCTGACTATGAGGCCGTCTTCACAAAAAATGCAAAGCGGTGATTTCAGTGGTTCAAGTACAATCCCTGCATTCGTCCAATTCCCCTGCAAGAGTGCTCTTGACTTACGGGACTAAGCGCATTTGGATTATTATGTATTCCTTGTAAGAATTGACCCAGAAGAGTTTCCGTGACGTCCCTAACAGCTGGTTGACTATCAGCTAGCATTCGGAATAAGCCATCGGACACCTCTGCCACATATGGAAGAATACTAAACGCAGGCGTTGACAGCATCACATTCAACTAAAAACGCAGAATCATATCTGGAGCGATATCAGAATTCAGAATCATACCCACTGCACAATGAACTTTCTATTTGAACTGGTCTGAACATAGATTCGATCTCGTATAAGACTCATTAGGTTAGCTATATCAAAGTCTTCTTTTGATACCACAATATCCTGAAAACAACAGTTTAAGAATTTGGCGCAAGGAGGTATCGGCAATGACCATAAGTAGTCGATCTAACAGTTCCGCTCCACTTCTCACATTTTGATCAGTGTCAGCCGATAGCTAAAAAGAGAATAATATCGTAGAAAAACAAAAAAAATCAGACCATCCAAACAAAATTCAATACTACAAACTTCATCAGTACAGGAGAAAGAATATATCTCTCAGATAAAGCATACCTTCCACAATACATCAAAAAGTTGGTCGAAATGACTCAGTACAGCGACTTTGCAGATCTTGACGATGTTGTATAGGGACTGTAACGACGTGCAATGAAGGTGGAAACTATGAAAGGAAAGTACGAAAATTCAAAGTCAATCATGAAAGATGCAGGCGCTACCCTAGCATCATCACCACCCTCAAATCTCAAATCCCATGGTTACCTTGTTGATAGCGTACGAAGGATGATAAGTTATATGGAGTTACTATGCAAGCCGAGATCAAGGATATGTTCAGTTGCTGCAAGTTTAAGCCCATTTCTACCCAAGTAACCCTGCGAATCGGCCCAAAACGTCCTTGGCACTCATCAAGACAGATTCATCAGATCATGCTAGTCTATAAAAACTGCACAAATTCGACGCAATTTCGCAACTAACAAGTAGGACATCATATGCAAAGTCTGATAGAAATCCGGTTGAATAAAATTTCAAAGCAAGAAAGTGAAAGATACAAATTGCTATCAATGAGATGTTCCCATAATCCTCCTCGTAAATAGACAAAACTTGGAACAAACGTAACACACCTCACAAGCGTAGTACCGCACCCGCAAATCTGGATCATTGAAACATGACAGCACAGGTTCTATCAAATGAACTGTGTAGGGTGGCGCATTCTGGAAAAATTGTCCAAAACCACCGAAAGGCGGTATCCGGGCAAAAAGTCGGTTTTGAGATTGTGTTTACTCCTATTCGCTATGCTGAATTCCGATAATCTATACTGGACAACGCAGGAAGGAAATCAGAAGTGGGCGGGATCTTCCCCACTGTGAATTAACGATCCCGGCTTCCGGAGCGATCTTCTCAATGCCGCTAACCACCCTGACATCTCCACAAGGCAAGTGCGGATGCGTGACTTGAAATCGTAACCGAGGAGATCACTCCGGGCTGAAACCGTGAATTCACAGTGGAGAGACCCGCTCACTTCTGATTTCCTTCCTGCGTTAGAGCCCCTTTTCGCCGTTTTCGCTTCTCTCGTATAGATTTCGAATTCAGCATAGCGAATAGGCTCGAATAAGCACAAAACCTCGAGACCGAGTTTTTGCCCGGACACTGCCTTTGAAATCACGTCTAGACTTACCTTTCCCAGAGCAATAGCGGCTGCAGCCAAGCCTATCAAACCGCCTTTTCTAGTGTGTCCATTGCTGGCCATCGCAAGCTCACGAAGAACCGTAAGCAGTTTGTCAAGTTGAGTAAGTTGATTGGTAGCATGGAGATCTCTGACTAACCTAAACACACGCTCAGTAATAACCCAATTACACGCTAAATTATTTTATATATTATTTTATATAACTATTTACTCCATTTATTTTGAAAAACTTACTTCCAGGCCTTTACATACTTTCTCACATTAGAGAGAAACAAAGCAGTTAGAAAAGAAAGTCGAAATCACTCACTTCTCTATATCAAGCGCTGCTGCTTTTCTTTTCTCGTATAGCTTGTCCGTCAATGTACGCACAATATTGGCTGTTAGAGGAGCGTACTGATTATCAGCCATGGTTTAACTGGAAACAACAAACTACACCATATATAACACCTCACAAAGAAAAAGTAACGCTTATGAATGATGCTGCTGTCAAGTACGCCAGATTCATGCATCTCGTGCGATTGCACTAAAGATAGGAAAATTGTCCTCCGATTACATAACCCGGGTTGGGCGGGTTCATACCGATCCGTAAGTCCGGAACACTTTCGGCACAGCGCACTGTAGGGAACACTATGAACACAGCCTTATGAGGCGAGTCGATCGGCTCCCAATTTTATGTTGAAGCAATTTGCGGTTTTTTTTTTGATTATGAGGATAAGCTTGTTAGACCTCCACGTATACTTTCTCGCTATCAAACACCGCAAGGCTTTGAGCTGGCATGACACCACCTCCACACGAATCTAAGAATTGATAATTTGTGGGATTACGACGACACTATTAGCCTCCCTCTGTTTCTCTTGTGCCTCGGGAACATAGAGTTCCTGTTCAAAAAACGATGGTCTCTCTTGCTCATTGTAACCGTTGTGCTGACCAAAACGGAAGCGTTTATGGAAAAGTGTAACATGAGTCCAAGAACATGCTTTCTTGGCAGAATGTGCGGATTGCAAAACGACTTTTATTTTGAGCTGTCGTCATACCGTAAGATCACGGTAACCACACATCAGCATCTCCGCTCCCGTTCGGCCGCCTCCTCTGAACTCCACATTTTTTTTCACGAACATACTCTCTTGTCACTTTCCTACCACGAGCATGAGAAAGGCGAAGCTTCAGTCCCTATTAAAGCGAGCGAGCGATTAGAGAGCATGTTTGCGAAGCACGTGCAAGGTTCCAGGCGAGGCGGCCACGCGGGAGAGGAGGTGCTGATGCACCCGACACCGCAATTGATAAGCCTAAAATCACGATTTTTGCCGAAGAAAATCATTTTGGGATGCTATTTAATGTTGCCTGCTAAAATTGCCCTCGTCTGGTATGCTAACTAAGGGTGCGAGATCTTAGGAACCAGAGTCTAACTAACCTGATGGGAGTGCCTGCAGGATGCAGTCATGCTCGCCTCTCTTGCTCCCTAGGACAGTTGCAAATTATTTCCAAACAAAGAAATGAGTCTATACGAAAGCTTTTGGTGTTGGCCGATCCAGAATGCACTGCAATCCGGAGCTTCCAAGCACTTCCTTTAAAATTTTTGAATCAGTCAAAAATTCGAGATTATATGATTTGTGTATAGACTGTGGCTTCCCTTATGTTACTTAATTTCTTCCCCTATCAGGAGCCGTCACTTTTCCTTCTTTATATCTATCTTTACACTTCAAATACTGAAGAGGGATTTTGTGAAAGGGTTTTAGCACTCAAATTAGACTTTGAACAGAAGAGAATAATCAGACTATAAAACTTTCACGATAACAGCACTATTTTTTCTTTCGTTCAAGCCTAATTTCACATTCGTACGATCGGTTAGAAGATTCCAGATTCCAGAAGATTTTCAGCTGAGAGCCAATTTTGACCTGACTTTCGCTGGAATCTTCAGTGTCTCTTGGTCATCTTCTCCAGCTTTATAGGGCCGAACTTGAATTCTCTTATGTTCCAGGGAGCAATAGGAGACGGCGAGCATGACTGTATCATGCAGGTGCTTGTGTCGGACTAATTCAGCGAGCTGAAAGGAAAAGTAGATGACAATTCTTGAGATCTAAAAACATACCCTCTTAGGGATCGGGCATACCTCGTCGCCGTGCGATTTTTGATTGCTACGATTGTTCATAATTTGCCGTAGGTGCATACTATGTGAACAAGGTTTGGCATGTACGCATAAGCTTACAAAAGCTCTGCGCCTATGCACGTAAATTCCACACGCGGTAGATTTGAAGACATCTGGCAAATTGCCAGATCGCGTATCGCCGCGATTTTGAAGAAATCGCGCGAGGTATATTCGATGCCTTAGGTTCTTGAACCCTATTAAAAGCAACAAAAAACCAAAAAAAAAACAGAAATGATTTACCGAATGAGATAGATAAACCCTGTTTCCTAGCTATGTTAATTGAGTAATACACGACTGCACGAAAGATACATATGCTAATTTCTAAGAAATCTCGTTTACTTTGAGATGGTTCTTCACTACTGGTTCTCGTCTACTCTGTACCTTCTGGGAATTTTTCATTATTCTCATACAAAAAACCACATGAAGCTTCACCATTAAGAGTGCAACACTTCCCGAGACTCCTTTTTTTCTACTGCGTGTAAAAGCATTTCAATCCTTGTTTCAATAAGGAAATGAGCTTCAGTTAAGTACTGTGGTCTGCTCTCAAAAAAGATGTAATGGTACAGCCTGTCTCAATCCTAATCAGGTCGAAATGCATGGCAAAGTTCGCGTCGCGAGGGTTTTGCGTCACGTTCACGTTCAACCTCTCCTGCCCTCTCTTCAATCCTTTCGCTCTCTCGCGCATATGCAGCGCAAACCGCTTAGCGAGCAAATTTGCGCCAACGCACTGCTTGTACCCAAAGGGACAGACTGTTCTTCGTGTTATCAACTGAGTTCTTTGAAACATCAGTTTGCCACCCTTGTGCGAGGCTCCGAGTAAAGATAAACCGAACTTATTTAAAAACTATTCATTGTCACAAATGAGATCCAGGTCTACATAAGATATCCGTTCTCCCCATATTCGTCGAATGGTGACTAGTAACACTCCCACCATGAACGATTACCCAAAACATCGGAAGCACGTGTTTCGAACACGAATTCTTCATAACTATCAGAGGTGTCAGATGAGACATCTGCTCCTTCTTCCTCCGCACCAACGATTTCACATGGATCAAACTCTCTGTTCGCAACAATAGTTAGGTAGTCATCGAATGGCTGAAGATTACGAAGTCTCCCAGCGAGGTGATTGAGGCCGTAATACTAAAAAGAACTACATTTAATCAGCAATTTGCAAAAAGTACGTTTTTTTGAAAACAGCCGCAACCTAACCAAATGCGTAAAGAAAATTTTGAGCTAACCTTAGCATCCTCTTGCAGCAATGCAATACGATGCTCATCGTAGCGAATTCTTATTATTCCGTCCTGCAGGTAAAACATTATCAATACGAACATTTCAGGATTTCGGTCGATGAACATTACTCCCGAACGCTGCAATCAGAGAATGTATAGTCGTTCCAGCAAGAAAAACAATGACTCACCGGGAGATTCATCTTCCGAAAAATACTTAGATCGTTTTTTCCCGGACAGTTTCTCAGTGTCCTTGTGGTAGTGAGGAATTCCTCCCCGCCCACATTTAATTTCACTGGGTGAAACATCGTGAGCACACTGAAATTCGAAAACAAAGTAGCCGTACAGTAGTGAGCACCATCGCAAGGTAACAAGCAATCGCACAGAAAGTTGCGCATGATCTAGCAGATTTTCGTGTAGAACGGAGCAATCGGACTATCAATAGTTGAGCTTTCTGCTACTCGTTACTACTCGTTACTCAAAATGCGCCTAACACGAATAACTATATACATTGCTGGCATATAACTATTAGGCTGTCTCATAACTTTTTTACCGTTTTTACCCTAAACATCATCATTTCTCGAGAACTGGGGCACCTACAAAAAATCCAAATACACAGTCGTACTTCATATGTGTGAGCTATATGATCACATGCGTGAGAGAACCTCGGGACGTCTAGGGCGGTGTTTGCCTTTCTGCCTTATTCATTTTTCTCTTTATTTCTAGCAATGGAAAAAATTCGGAAAGTGTGCAGTCGGAAAATGTGATGTGTCAAGCATATGCTAGAATAAATGGGGAATTTTCTGGATACTTTGGAGCGGAGATACGATTTTTGACAGAAAAGTTTGTTTTGGACTACTATCAGATTTCAGCTCAAAATTCCAGTGGGATATGATTTCGGCAGACCCTTGAAAGCCATCTTGTAGAGCTTGCTTTGCCCTGTCGAATGATTATTCAAGCCACACCGATGAAGGAAAGGTACGAGAAGACGGCGGGTTGCAGAAAAAATATACAGCCACCCCAAAATATCACGGCAATTCGCACTATAGTGAATAAAACTGTCCAAAAAACCACTGTTTTGCTAGGCATACGTTGTATTCATTAACCAGAACGGCTCGCAAATTCGTTGGTTCTAACCGAAGTAAAAGTAAAGGACTTGGAAGAGCCTATTCCGAGTGCTAGTCACAGTATAAATCCACCTACATTTCCAGGCACTACCGCAGCTTTAAACCTATGATAGATGTGTTTATAACTATGACCACCACCTTCTCAATCTTTTTTTGTGCAAAAGAATGAAACTGAGAGCCGTTTTTGGCAGAGGGGTGTAATCGAGCATGCTGATAACCCCGTGGGGGTAATCAGCATGCTCGATTACACCCCTCTGCCAAATTCCAGCCCCCTAGCTCAAATTTTGCAAAAATCGATAAAATCGACATCGATCGATAACGAAAAGTGGACTGTGACACCCGCCGGGGCCCGAAGTGTATGTGTGCCAAGTTTGGTCCGGATCGGTTAAGAAATGGAATTCTCTATTCGGAACATACGGCGGAGCCGGGTAAGCCAGCTAGTAACAATATACGGCCAGCACTGTATAAAGCGCAGGCAACCCTATACATCATCGTTATCGCGACAATGTCAACACTTCCGTCCGAGTCGAATGCACCCAACCCAAAAAATGACTTATTGTTAGATTCTTAGGCCTGTCTTCTAAGATTTTGATCGCACCCTTATATAGTCAGTCCTATAAGCCACTTACATTGATTGAACTTATTGTCACTAAGCTCGCTTCATTCCAGCATTACGCAGCTGAGTCGACTTTGAATGATATCAAACCAGATTGATCACCATATTTAGAAGCATCGCACAAGAATACGGGTCACTAATCTGAGCCGGCGAGCGTCTCGCCTGGGCCTCGACGCTGCGAATGTATATCGGGCATTTTTCCAAGAATGGCAGCCACTGAAAATACCGTACCCGCTGAGAAGGAAAGCGGCGAGAGCTCAAAGCGAGGCGGCTCGACCGTGGCGCTCTGACCTAAAACCCTCATATACTAAACAGCTCACAGCAATGTACTACTGCATTTGCAGCGATAAATAGATGGTTTTCATCAAGTTTTCGGTCCTCAGCAGATCGTTCACCACAATCACCTGTTTAACATTTCCATAATGTTAGCGCAGATGTAGCAGGGAGACTACTCCCAGTCAAAGAAGAGGAAGACTGTAAAGGCTTCCAGGAATGACAATGGGGGTAATTTGGAGAGTTTTGAGTAACGTTTTTGAGTGGGAGAATAATCGTAAATGGTTCTTGTGAAGAGTACTACGAGAGAGTGTGTGTGAGAGAGAGAAAGAGAAAGAGAGTTGAATGTGCACGTTGGAAGTGTAAACGGTGGATGGAAACTTCCAACAGTGAAATACTCAAAGCTTTTGCTACAATACTTGGGAGAGGACAGTAAAAGCAGTTCATTTAATTTGGAAACTGGAAGTCAGAGAGAAATCAACGTAACACTCGTAACTTTGAAAAAGTCTATCCTGGACAGCGCTAGAAAACACTGGCAGAGAGCAAAAAATCTCTTCGATGAGAATCACTTTGAGATTAACCACTGGGATCAAAAAAATTTTTTGAGGGAATTGAAGAAAAGTTAGAAGTACATAGATAAGTGTGAAAATATTTGTCGAAATCTTTTCAGGGAAAGCTTTGGAGTAGAGAAGAGCGAACAAGAGGTTTACAACTTTTATGGTGTGAAAACGGTACGCACAAATCTAACAAGGTTCGCGGTGCTCCGTAGAGACTAGGGTGATACTCTATAGGATAGAAAAAGCAGGCGAATTTTGTGGAGCTCTGCCTAGGATAGTTACCCGGAACTATTCACCACGTTATAGGAACATATCGTTTGGTTTCTGTTGGAAATTTACGCTGGTACAAATTTATTACTAAACAGTGCTTCGCATTAACACTGTGCAAGCGTGAAAGTTCAGGCTAAACTAACTATTGGTAGGAAAAGACAGGAAACGCCACAAGACTCCAAAGTTCCAACTTCCAAGCGGATGCCACTGCACACAAGTAGCCAGTCCAAATTGGTGAGACGATAGATAAATGCGGTCGAATACAAAAGCAGGGAAGAAGTGATCAACACGAAGAGCGCGATTGGTTTCGAGACAGCAAATTGTTTTCGCTTTTCGCTGTTCAATACAGGCGGGCAAACGGCAACAATGTATGAAAAGATGAACGATAGCTGCAAATAAGCATAGTGTGGTCCTACGGTTGTTAGTATGCTGCGCATACAGTGGTTCTTTTGGAGCAATAGGTTCTTCTGTGGATTGAAAGTAATGCAAGCAAAGATTAAAATCCACCAGATTCCCAGCGTTTTTTCCACATTTTTCTATGTCATCATAGCGTAAATACAGAATTTGGAAAAGATTTAACCAACACAACGCAGATGGGTGTTGGTTGGCTCCCTTCGGCAACATACGGAGCAGGACCTTTTGCATACACATGCTGAATCAACTTACATGATCATAGATACACTGCGGGAGATAGAAGAAAAAGAAGAGAAAAAAGGCAATTTTATAATGAGGGAATTTTGCAGACTGCGTCGATTTCCTCACTTTTGTCAAGGAGCGAACGAGGAAAGGAGAAAGGAGATCCTAGGCCTATGTCAGAGGCCGACACAGTCGTATCTGCAATGTTGCCAGCAAACTCCCGGTTTTCTTTCCCACTCGGACGCTCTTCTACGATCATTTTTGCTATTAAAGTGTGAAGGAACTACGGTAGCCGTGCCCGTGCGAAAGAAAATGGAGATTGTCAGCTACGGCTTGGCCCATATCAAGAAATGAGGCAGACGTAAGAAAACTGACAGTAACCACATAATTGCACAGGTAAAAATAAACACCAGTGACGGAACTTTCAACCTCGTCAACAACTATTTGCATTTTTGAGAGTTGTGTACTCTCATGACTGCTATCTGATCCTCAGAAACCAGAAACATTTCGGTGACAAACATCGAAAGCATAAAAACTGGTAACCTGGGGGCCACTTTCCATTAACAACACGCACAAGTAGCGAAGGAATATGAAGTAACTGAGGGCGAAATATACCAATGATCGTATATTGAGTCATCACCCGAAAGTGGTAAACAGTATCACGTGAGTCACATGAGAATGAGCTGTGACAGCTGAGCACCACGATGCTACCGTAGGACATCGACGGCACATGGCGACATGAAACCGCGTACCGTAGTCTTCCAGTCTGCGACCCCATCGTTGACGCATTGATTGATCTGTGACACGGGTTGGGTTCCATGAAGCATTAGACGGAAATGGTGGTGAAAAGCAAGTACAAATGCAATGCAAACTCGGTGATTTGCAAATATAATTGCAAATCACCGTGTTTCTTTTCTGATAACTATCGAGTAATCGCCAGCACAACAATTATTTTTTATCACAATGCATGGCACTTCTGCAAAAGCCATCAATTTACTCAAACGGGGTGATCGAGATCCCTGCCATGAGGCAAAAAAGCGCATCAACGTACGAAGGCAGCCTGAGAAAGGGGGAATCACCACGGTAGGCTCGATTGGTTTCGAGACGAAATTTTGAATTGTTGACACCTACTTTGCGTCCCGTCAATTCGAACCGGATACTAATCACGCGCATCCTTGCGGAAGAGGAAAAAGGAAACACATCTTCGGCGAAGTGAGGAGCAGGACGTTATTGTATACGCATAGCAGAGCCAACTTATGAGGTTACAGATACTTTGTGAGAGAGAGAGAAAGAGAGAGGAAAAAGGAAAGAAAGAAAATAGTCTTGCAGTGAAGGAATTTTGGGAGTTGTGTCGAATTTCTGTCGACAGTCAAGCACTTGACGAGGAAAGGAAATATAGGCCTATACCAGATCGTGACGGTCGCGCCGGCCACTGCTGAATTCGCCAGCAAAGTTCTCCATTTTCTCTCTTACTTTACTGAGATCAGTTCTGCTCAAATTGAACAATGAGAAAATTGTGGTAGCTGTACATTTACTGGGGCATTGAAGCTGTACATGTAGTGCGACACCCCCATTTTGCGCAGGTAAAAATGGAGACCTGTAGCTAACTAGCTTTGTCAACCTCATCAATGGATTCTAGCATTCTCGTGTTTGTGAACTCTCACGCGTTCTGTCTGATCCTAGAAGACTAGAAGCTTTTTGATGACGAACATTGAGCGCATGAAAGTAACATGAACCATGCAGCAACCAAATGTGAAAAAATCATGTACGTTTCGTTAGTTCCTAATTTTTTTGCCATTCTCAAATCACTTCATTCAGCAAAAAATATAGTGAGTCACCCGAATGTGGTAAAAGTACCATACGAGAAGGCCGTTCTGACAGCTAGTAGACGGTGTATCGTAATCAGCTGCACATAGGGCGAGGCAGCCGAGTACCGTTTGCTTTAACGACACCTTACCGTCGGCCGAGATGATTGTTCGAGCTGTGTACGGCTTGCATTCATGAAACTGATGCAAAAGGTTAAAAAAGGTGGACTCTCAAATATCTGATAATATGTTTTGTTTCATATTCTCGTAAAAAAAATCTGATTCGAAGATTAGCCGCCCTCATGCGAGCACCGAAAATAGATCGACTTTCTCGAGTAAAATGCTTCAGCACGATAACTACTCACTATACAAAGCACAACAGTTCAAAAGCCGTACATTTATCCACAGGGTGATGTAGAGCGCATCAACGTACGAAGGCGACTGAGACGAGAAGGCGCAGGGTGGGGGACATTAGGTCGCCGAAAAAGGGCGGTCCCCGCGGTCATTTGCGACAAATACGCACCCCTGTACATGCGCGGACATGCGTTCCTGCAGGGAATCCGCGCGGGACTCTTCCAAATTCGGCGACCTAATGTCCTCCACCCGAAGGCGCAGTCAACACCAAGGGCTCAGTTGGTCTGACGAAATTTTGAGTTGTTGACACGTACAGTTTGCGTGGGTCGCCCTGTCGATTTCTCGTAGTGGTTGACTATCGATGTCGAGACGGTGTCTGGGAATTGGTCACTGTTGTGAGCCAGATTAGAGGGAACGACGTTCTTCAAAGTTAAATTAACTAGTGACCCGCCAAAAAGTGACCCGCCAAAAATACAATGTACCTATGAAAGTACTCTCATCTACAGTACTCTTATTCAGGCAAGCATTTGGTGACTAATATTTGAGAAGTATAAAGTGCGGTTCATAATTATACGAACACCCCAAATTTTAGAAATTTCTGGACTTTTTAAAAGAAACTTAAAAAGCCGTTGGCACCACGAGAAAGAGCACAACCGAGAACGGTATATGATCCATAAGAATGAGAATGGATGTCAATTTCGGGAGTGTTTTTGCGCCTAATGCGAATTTTTAGCGGTTCATAATTATACGAACACCTCAAACAAAGGTCCATTTTTCATTCAAGATTGCAGTCATTTGAGTCTAAATTTTTTGTAAAGCTACAGTAACACAGTCTGACGTGTCCGCTACACACTGAACCCAGTGCAGTTCGGAAAGAGGACCGTTACTTTTTTCAGAAGGCTCTAAATGCTTCTGGAGTGATTGCGTTCCAAAAACATCCTTTCTTCTGCGGTTTAAGCGCTCTAATTTGCTTCTACCAAAGCTATGAGATAAAATAAGCTCTTTCGATGGGTATTTTGTCTGACGCTTAAAAAATCTTTGCGTTTTCGTGCCTTTTTTCAACAAGTTCCAACCTTACCACAGAGTTAGCACGATTCCGAGCCTCAAAACTCAACTTCTGAAGCCGTACAATGAAGTAAGCATACAGTATGTAGAAGTTCACAAGACTGTATATTTGTCTAGAAAGAATCAGCAGCGTTGAGCGTTTGTTTTGGCCACGCAGACTATAGTTAGCACCGAATATTCGTGTTCGAATAATTTATTCGAAGTATTCGACTATTCGAATATTCGAATAGTCGAATATTCGAGAAAGTCCATTTATTCGATTATTCGAATAGTCGAATAAATGAGAGAGGCCTATATTCGAATAATTCGTTCATTCGACGATTTCGAAAAATGACTTATTCGAATATTCGTTCATTCGAGGAGTTTTAAAAAACGTTTATTCGAATATTCGTTCATTCGAGTAGTTTTAAAAGATAGTTATTCGAATATTCGAATATTCGAATATTGCATCCAAATATTCGAATAATATTCGAACATTTATTCCAAATTAGTCGAATATTCGGTCAAGTTCGGTTATTCAAGTATTCGTTCATTCGAATTTTGGAATGTGCCAATATTCGAATATTCGAAATCGAATAAAATTAAAATCGAAAGTCGAATAATATTCGTTCATTCGAAGAATTTTCGAAAATCAAATATTCGATATTTATTCGTTCGAAAAATTTTCGAAAATCAATTATTCGATATTCATTCGTTCGAAATTTTTTCAAAAATCAATTATTCGATATTCGTTCATTCGATGAAAATTTCCGTTCGTTACAACTATAACGCAGACGTCATTTGATCAGAAACACTGCTTTTACTATTGCAATCACACCTTTATTTCGTTTGTAGCTCCACAGCCTCAAGATCAGTTCCACAAAAACCCAAAAACTTTGGCACAGAGTCATCATGTAAACAACGCAGCTGCTTCATACCAAATGTTTGCGCGAGAGAGAAGCTGAGTTTTGAGGCTCAAAATCGTGCTAACTCTGTGGTAAGGTTGGAACTTGGTTAAAAAACGGCACGAAAACGCGAAGATTTTCTAAGCGTCAAACAAGATACCCATCGAAAGAGCTTATTTTATCTCATAGCTTTGGTAGAAGCTAATTAGAGCGCGTAAACCGCAGAAGAAAGGATGTTTTTAGAGCGCAATCACTCCAGAAGCATTTAGAGCCTTCTGAAAAAAGTAACGGTCCTCTTTAGGAACTGCACTGGGTTCAGTGTGTAGCGGACACGCCAAACTATGTTACTGTAGCTTTACAAAAAATTTAGACTCAAATGACTGCAATCTTGAATGAAAAATGGACCTTTGTTTGAGGTGTTCGTATAATTATGAACCGCTAAAAATCCGCACTAGTCGCTCAAACACTCCTAAAATTGACATCCATTTCCATTTTTATGGATCATACACCGTTTTCGGCTGTGTTCTATCGCGTGGTACCAACGGCTTTTTTAGTTTCTCCCAAAAAGTCCAAAAACTTCCAATATTTTGGGTGTTCGTATAATTATGAACCGCACTTTACATTCCAGTCCAGAATTTAGGATTTCAAATTGAAAAAGAAAAAGATCCATAGTAAATTTTGAAATTGTAACCTCTGTATTGTAGGTGTAGTCTGAACCTCTGAACCTAATCTATAGGTGAATCACAGCAATTCTAGCCAAAAATCTAGTTATCATCAGCGAAAGACGGTCGAAAAGCGCGATTTCGGCAAGTCTCCAGTTATGAACCGGGCGATTGCTTGAGGCTTCGAAAGTGGCACAGAAGTGCCATAAAAGCTACCTGTTTAATTCACTGAGTGTGCTTTGGAGAGGAAATCAAAACATTTGCAATAACCGTGCCAGCTGCATCTGAGCTTTTCAACCTTGAGTAGCAGTGAGCCGTTTTTACACTTAATGACTAAATCTTTCAAGATCCCCGAGGGTTTCTCTTATTGAGGTAAAATGTTATGAGTTTCTCACACCACGTGATACCATGAGTCACGCGCATGTGGCTCTAAGCAGCTCACACGAGATGAGACGACATACGATACAACTGTAGCAGAGTTGGTGTGAAATGACAAATATACAAGATTTCTCAGAAATGGATAAAATATGCTTTGCAACAAGAATTGTGAAGATTTGTTTAGATTAGATTCATTATGGACCTTCGAACTAAGTGCCCTCATGGAATCTTAGAGCACTCGCTGCAATCTTGAGAATCGATAAACTTTCTATTTGTAAGTATAGATCGAGTCTCAGTCACTGCGACAAGATTTGTAGCGCGAGCATTTTACACTGCGATCATGATAAGGATGAGATTACTACCGGAATCACTGTTTTCTTGGAACTATGGAGGCGACAGCCAGCCAGCCCCACCAGGCCATTATCAGGCCTAGTCAAGATTTTGATTTCTTCGTTACTCATAACTCAACTCTACAGACTCTATGCGGCACAACATAACCATGGAAGCCATCAAAATCAGCAACATTTATTGCTGCATAAAACGAGAACAACAGAAACACAAATATATACATTGTGATCAATTATAATCTCCGTAAATCACAAAGATGGGAGCACGGGCGAGCACCTCAAAAACGCCAATGTGGTGCACGAGATCCTCAAGCCCATAGTACTAAAAGAAGGAAGATTAATTTGACACTAATGGGAATTGTAATCACTAGTTGTAATTTGAGACTATAAAAAGGCTACCATTAACACAAACACACGAACTATTCAAAGCCATCTCAAACAATCGCAAAGTACTTCCGGGGAAAACTCTTCTAAAACTTCCGAAGCGGACACTCCTATTGGGCCTTACGGATGGACCTCACCCTACCTGGCAGCTCCAGTAGGAGTGTCCCTCCAAAAGTTCTAGAGCTTCAGTTTTCCCGGAAGTATTTTGCGATTGTCTGGGATAACCACATAAGAAACATCACCCTAGCCCTGAGAAATCCAAGAAACCCTTATAAACGTAATTCTAGTTCTAATTTAATCTAAAATTGCCACCAACCTGAGCTTCGCGCTTTATCTGTGCAAGGCTGCGTTCATCTGCGGGGCAACTGACCCTACCTTCTCGTAGGTAATCAAGGATTGTCTGGAAGTGTGTCGGGTCTCTATTTAAACGCACTTCCTCGCCTTTACGACAATTTAGACAAGTGCACAGAAACCCACCACAAAATTCATATTGGCAAACACGCTTCTGTCATTAGGGCCAGGGTTGTTCCTCAGAATCTCCATGGATGCATCGAATCTCACGCCGCTGACGTTCAGAATAACAGACATATACCAGCCAGAGGAATAAGCAAGCAAGCTGTAGTCGACAATTATCAACAAGGAATGAGCAAACGGGTGGCCCTACGAACTTACGTTGACATCGCGGTGTCACATGGGGGCGTGGCCGCGGAGTACCGTAAGCCGCCTGCGACCCAGCCGTCTGCTGCATGGTTATTGATTGTGGCTATTGGTCACATTACTCGCATCCAGTAAACGTATGGAAACTGAGCAGAGTGATACGGATGTGAAAAGACGCTCTTCAATCTCCTTAGTCTTTGCTTGGCAAAATGCCAGCGCTATACGCTCGCGAAGCCTCCAGCGATGCGCATGCGCCGCTCCACGTAGAATGTCTCGCCTAATCCGGGATGAAACCGACTGTATGTACCTTAGTGCAACACAGGGTGGGAAGTGATATGACTAACCGATTTCCTACATCATCCTTAAAAAGTTACTCGTGTACGGATCTTCTGATATTGGAATGAAAAATTTGTACGGAAACAATACGATAACATAAAACACCGAGCGAACAACAAAAGAGCAATCAAGTGAATGTCAATGAAACTGTTAAACATAGAACACAAACATAAACAGAAATTGAAGATGGTTCAACAAACAAATCAGCGTATCCGAGAAGAAAATACCCCTTGAAAGTTTGATTGCGAGAGGTACTAACTTCTTTCAAACTCCTAGCCAATGTAATCATAAACCACAGAAGAACATCAAATGTAAAAAACAAAGATGAAATAAAAAAGTTAATCAAAGTGCAAGTGAAAGAGGCAAAGTCGGCGAATGCTTACTAAGGATAGTGAAAAAAGTATTGAAAGCAGTATGCGAATCACCATGAAAAATAAGCCCAGGCACGTAAAAAATTAAAACGGAAAGCGATTTTAAGACTTTCCGAAAACATCACTTTTCTAGTACTAAATAGTGATGAAAATAGTGGAAATGAAAGAAGAAGTTGTTACTTTTATCTTAATAGAATAGCCGGCAGAAAATAAGCCGGAAATAAGGTGCTCCGAACAAGATTGGCGCTCTAGTGGGGATCTTGTTTGGAGCGCATTAACTTTCGGCCTTTGGAAGTTTGGCCAAATACTGTACGTCGTCAAAGAGTGCGATTCTTCAGAGGTCACCAATACAACAACTCAATTCAGGGTTACGTGTCTTCAAAAATGCCAGGTAAAGCGTTCTAGTTTACTAATTGTCCGAAGTTACCATTTGCTAGGTCTGATGACTTTAGGCAAAAAACTATTCGAAACATTCACGAAATAGGGACTAGTGCATTTTCGCAGGTTTTTGACCTCCAACATTTATGTTTCGAACCTATTTTAAGAACAAGATTGAACAGCCCTGACAACGATCCATGCCTCCTAAGAAACTTGGAAGTCCTTTAAAACGTTATTAAACACTAAAGACGCGCTAATTAGTGTCCATCTGGGAATAAAAACCGCGCCCTTTGACATACACCCCTGATTAGGGAGATACGGGTTGCTAGCCAATGTGCTATGAGTGCTGAACAAGCAAAACTCAGTTTGCGAAATAATAAAGAGAACGAAATGCAGATTTTCCCATGAATCTTGCTGATCTCCTCCACCACCCAGGTTGAAGTTTTCTAGCTGTGGTCCGACCGTGTTCCCTAAATAATTGTTGTCTGCATCTCTTTTGATGTTTGGATAGCGACACCTTAATAATTTGATGCTGCCAGTTGTTTTCATCCCTGCTAGACAAAATGGCTCGATTTGCACACTTAAGTATTCGATTCAGTATCGAATATCGAATAATTCAGTATCGCCTATGAAAGTGTTGAAAAAATAAAAAAATAAATGGAACTACGGTCTCTTCGTGACAGTGCCTTGATTCGCCTTCAGCTGCTCCAGCGTTCCGTAATGGTAACGACCACTCACTTCCTTTCCGTTTGTCTTTTACGTAATTTGCTTCAGCATGCCTCGGTGTATGGGGTAGAACAAATGTGGACCACGCGAATGATCACTGCACATGTAGGCTTCAAATGAACTTTAGTGATTCATCTAGCATGCGAAAGAATGGAACCTTCGCAGGTGTGTCAGTAGCAGGGTTACATGGCTACAGTACTCCCATGACATGGCCTCACGTGACTCGCCGTCGGCCTTTCGCAATTCAACGTCTCTCTGTCTCTCTGTTGTCTCTCTCTTTCTCACGCTCTTCCTCTCACTCCGTTGCTTCGCTTGTTCATTGCAAATCCATTTATACGATTACTCGTAAATTTCCTAAAACTTTAAAATCAAGGGTTTGTTGTGCATTAGTAGATGTTTTTGAGGGGTTGAATGTATAGCAACTTAGCAACTTATGGTGGAGGTCGAACCGAAAATCGTTTAATTATGGAATTTGGATGACCCCTCGAAAGGAGCTCTGTGGCTTTCGACTGGTGTAGAGAATGCCTTTCTTCTGGCGGTTTTTCTCATAGGCACTGTCCACCCAAATGGGCTCGATGAGATCTAGTATGCCTACCATTAGCGCAGCCCCCGATCATTTACTTGCCCAACCCGCGCTGCCAGTCGCTTTCGGGACGAAGAAGTTGCTTCAAGGGTCGCTTCAGATGGCGTTTCGGCACGTTGGCCGTGCGCATCCGGCCAATCACAGCGATGACGAGGATCCCTCGCGGTGGCACGTGGGGGAGGGGGAGCACTTTCCTGTTGTCGGCGTCGTGCGAAACTGCACGGACGCTGTGCGGTTCCGTGCAGTGTGCGGGGGTTTTGCTGTTCTTTCGGCCTCTCGTGACCTTTCAACTCAATGTCTGAGGTGAATTGTCATTGTGAGGCGTCGGAATTGCTGACATGGAAGCTGAGTCTGGATGTGTTTCGTACAAGAGGCTGGTAATTTGGCAGTCGAGTCTCTCTGCACTACATACGTCAACATCGGTGACGTCATCATAAACACATACCATGGAGAAACCGATTGATTTCGCAAGGATGCGGAGGAACCAGAGGACTGCCGCATATAACTGCAAGAGATAAGGGCGCCAGCAGTGTGGAGAAGATTCTGGCAAAAATCCAGGAAAGTTGGCAAGGATATCCGTTGGAAAAAACAAACTTTCTGCTTGGAATTGACTTAGAATAGTCTGTGAAACAGAACTGAAATCAGCGAACGGTGCACTTTTCAGTGCACGCTATGCTATAGATAAAAACCTCTTCGCTATTCAGTCTTCATTTTATCAGAGATGAACTGAAGGCTTTCAAAATCTTGGCATAGTGAGGAATTTCAGATTCATTGATAATGGATTTTGAGTAGACTTTTCAGTGAGGAATTTGGGGACCGTTTGAAGTTAGAAAGTTAGTAGTCGGAGGCGAAAGTTTCAGCCTCAATTAAATCGATAAGCTTTTGTTCCATATACAATCTCGAAAGTTCACCGACACAGTCTCGCTGTTGAAGTACATGCAATCTCGTAGTCTCGAAATCTGGAACCAAATTAAGTCTGAAAATTATGAGACGAAACTCCTTATTGCATCTTTACACAAGCCTCCAGATTTTATTCTATGACATTTCAATCGAGTTTGTTAATTGACTCAAAAAGTAAATTGTTTCTTTATTTTATGGGAGAAAGATTAGATTCTGAATGCAAACCATGGCCTTCAGAATTTGAATTCTCAAATTGAGACGAGTAGTTTCTATAGGGAAGTCAATTCCCTACTACTACAATACCGAATTGTGATTTACTTTCAAGCTCAACGAATGTGTTTTCCAATTTTTGTTACAAATCTGTTTTTCAAATTTTTCAAAGTTATGATATCTCCAAGCAAAGTTTTGAAGATTTGTTTCTGAATGATGTCCTCTAAGATTTTCTTGGATCCTTGCCAAAATATACTAACAAGGGAAGGATACCAACATTAGTCGGCGATTGGAGATGAGATGTATATCATTAGATGTATATCATTAGACGCGCCTTTGAACGCTGATTTCAAATCTGCTTTCCTTTTTTGCGGAATAATTTTCCTAAGGAAGTTGTGGCGTTCAAATGTCCGAATTTGTCAAGGTTTAGGTGGTCCAAAGTTGGCGAAAAACTGTCCAAAGACACCGAAAAGTGGAAAATAATTTTCTTATCGAGTAGGTTGTTTGCAAGAAGGGAGCAAAGCCGGTGGAAATCGCAAAGGTGTTGTTTTAGAGCTTTTCGCTGGTTTTAAGCCACTCAATGGGCGAATCTGAACATTAAACGCTCATAACTTCTTTCAAAAATTTGTTTTGCAAAAAAGGAGAGCAGATTTGGAATCAGCATTCAAAGGCGCATCTAATGATATACATTTCATCTTCAATTGCCAACTAATATTATATTAGGTTGATGCACAATTCTTGCACCAAAATATACAAAAAATTATTTTAAAAATGCTTAAAAAACTATTCTACATGTTCTTTTCAATGTTATGTATAAAAAATTAGTATTTTATAGTACATTTGAGAAAATCAATTTGAAACAACTCGATAATTCATTTCAAAAAAATCGAAATGCGTAAATATTCGCAGAGACATCCAATCGCTACCAACTTCTCTTACTTAAAAGGAGCATGCCATAAAACTTGCACCAAAAATGAATTTAAATTCTAATAGACATTTTAGCAAATTTAGTGACTAAAAATTGAAAAATCACTTTTTGGGTAATTTTCATATTCACCTTGTATCGTTGCCATATGCCCTCAAGAACTTTTGGCTCGAGCACCTCAGAAAGCGCAAGATTTGCTCTCTCTACTATGTATCGAACCAGAAGATTTCATCGCAGCTGGATGAAGTAACAGAATTTTTAAAATTTTGGTGCAAGAATTATGCATCAACCTAATATATGGTATCCTTCCCTTGGAAGCAGCTCTTGCGCTCTTATTTATCTCCTGCGGATACAGGCGGCAGCTCTTTGGTTCCTCCTGCACCACCTGTTTCGCAACCGCCAGCTTAGGTGCCTTTCTTAGCTAAACATTTGTGACAGCAAGTTAAATCACTCTTGAGTGGTTACCCTCACCATTACGGCGCAGTCGCCCTGCAGGCTCTGCGGAACTATTTGATATTCGAAGTCACGGACATGAGAAGGCCTCGGAACGACGAAAACATGGAAGTCGACTTTGGGTGGATGGACCTTTAAACTGATGATGATCAGTTTGATCGTGTGATCAAAAATTCTTGCTTATTAAATGGACAAAGGCTATCGTTCAAATCACGAACTCAGTGCCGTTTTCACACAAGAATACCACTCTGTGCGATTGCGGTAAGTATACGGTAGGAGATTGAGTCACATTTGGTAGGATGTGCTTTCCAAAAAGGTTTTTAAAACTGCGGTCGCGAGAATAACATATGAAAGTGTTTGAGGTACTCGACTCTATTCGAAATCAGATTCGCCCGAAAGGTAAGAATATTTATTGGTTGGTCCGCTGGAAGTCAAAAGTATCGTTGGCGACAATAGTTCTTGGGAAAGCGTGTTTATTATCAGGCAGTTGTATGCAGTTTGAAGCACAATACTCATGCCTCAGGCATGTGGCACGAGCCAATTATATCTGTCTATACACCATATCAGTCAGTTCTGCTATTCTCCTTTACCGAACACTTAAAAAAAACTTTTAAAATGGACATTTGGTGCGGCCGTCGTGGTTGGGGAAAGAGGTTATGTCACTACGAGTCGGTCCCGCGTGGACATCTGCACTAGTGAAGCATTTCCAGTGCAGATTCACTTGTGTCTTACCAGTTATGGGTGCCCCAACCTCTTTTATCTCGTAGTGTTTGCGGGTCATGAGTTGCTTAATAGTTTCTAAACGAGTCTGGACGTACGGGGTTTCTTACATGCGTTGGAAGAAAATTCTTACCCATAAAGGATGATTCATCTGCGCTGCCGCCTAGGCAATGTTTTAGTTAAGGGCCCACAGCTTTCACGTGAGAAACCCTAATGTCAAGATTTGTCTAATCAGTGCTTCTACGCTCTGAATTTCAGAATTTACGATGGTGTATCGTGTGGTATTGAATGTTGGCGGAAAAAGGTTCTACACCACAACGTATGCGCTGAGGAACAGTCCAGGCCCAAACGATTGGAGTATTTTCAATGGAATGCGTTTTCCGGTGAGTCAATCTAAACAGCTATTGCACAAACTTATTTATACTTGCAGCCCGGCAAAGAAAAATTCATCGACCGTGACCCGAAATTGTTCGAATACATCCTAGATTATTTGCGCGACGGAAAAGTCCACATTCCAAAAAATGGCCGTCTCATTGCACGCTTGGAACAGGAAGCTCAAGTATGTTGTACTAGTTACCATCTGTAACACTGGAAGTGACTGGTGCTGGGTGGGGCAAGCGTACTGCGCGGCAGCCTCGCCTGGGCTCTGCAACTCTCGCGAGTGTGCTCTCTAATCATTTTCACGAGCTTATTAGCGACCAAAGTGCCTCTCCAACGCTAATGGTGGAAAACTGATGAGAGAGTACATTCGCGAAAGGGGTGCAGAGCCTAAGTGAGGTGGCCGCGGGCGACTTGGGCCCCGCCCAGCTCCCGTCACTCTTATTGATGGAGGGGATACGGCGGATTTTTTTGTCGCAAAACT